>JAHPZR010003886.1:2500-50382 GCA_019787425.1 Platygyra sinensis
TGAGTGCAAGTCTAAGGATATTTCACAGTCCCCCATTGTTCACGTCCAGAATTGGACTTCAGAGGGTTGGACCACGGATTAGCCGACGTCAAAGACTCGCTAGCTTAAAATTGCAGTGTGTAAACACAGCTTCTTGTACATGCAAAGCACAAGTTTGAAAGTCTGAATGTTCGAGACTCCCATGTTGCATATTAATTTAGAGGCGTGGACAAACATTGCATTTTTAAACTAGCGAGTCTTTGACAACATCTTATCCTCGATCCAGCTCAAGATTTTAAAATTAGTAATGGCAGACCATTAATTGGGAAAACTTCAGTCAAAATAAACAGGTGTCTTTTTGAAGTGTAGGCTTAAAACTTCAGAAAAAGTTGCAATGATTTTTGGTCGCAGTACCACTTGATAATTAAGTAGTGAAAACTTAATTGTTCTACATTTTCAACAGCTTATTCAAAATAGCCCAAGCTCAAAGGCTGAACAAATCACTGCGTTGTCCGTAAATAGTTTTGGTGGATCTAGATTTAAGGGACAAAAGAGTGTGAGTACATTTCATCTTTGTTATGAGAACACAGTCACAGTCCTGTACCTGTGGCCACCTTCCTTAGTTTTATGAAAGCCTGTACACCGGCAGTAGCTTTCCAAACAGAGTTTGCTATTGACTCAGTAAACAAAAGATAAATGAGTTAAACAATGCCACCAGTGCATGAAACAATAGGAGCTATAGGATGAGAGAACATATCAAAAAACAGGTCTGGAAGAGGTGCAGAACTTAAATTAGCTAATTAAAATGCATGAACTAGGCACAGTGAAAATATTAAGCACTATCTAACCTGTCAGTCAATCAACAGCTCTGCCTCTAACATTTCTTGTCATTGTGATATGGCATGGGATAACTTATTTAAAGGTCTGGTAACCAGATTACAAAAGTTGCTGGTAGGGCTGTTTTAAGGGCTACCTATGATGTATAGCTCAAATGACGTCTTCGAGGAACTCGAATGGTCTGACTTGAGAACCCAAAGAACAAAGCATGAAGTCACCCAAATTAATAAAATTTCTACTGGTGAAGCCCCGTTCTTTTTAACTGATAAGTTTTCCAAAGCGAGGGAAGAAATCCGTACAATGTTAGGAACAGTGGATTAAATAGTAGTCTACTGTTACCGCGAACACTGACTTCATGAAAAGGAGTTTTGCTTACGGTGGTCCTAAATTATGGAAGATTCCTTACCTACAGGTGTACATGTAACTCTACAAAGTCAGCCAACTCTCTTTAAAAAAAGACTGGAAGTTCGTGACTTTGATGATTTACTATCTTATTAATAGCATTGTCCCACTTTAAATAGCTGAAATAGTGGTATTGGTAATTAACTTGTGCATAAAATAGTGTATAAATTCCAGCTTAGCCATAATTAAAAAAAAAAATTGTTATCTTTTTTGTCATAACTGAATTATGTTATTGAACTGGTAGGAGGCCCGTGTTGGTAAAACAGTGGTCGCGTTCTTCACTTTGCAGTATTATGGCAAGATCCATAGATTTGTTAAAGGGCCAAAAAGTTTGTTTAAATTTGGTGAAATAAGATGAAATGTGTGCTATTGCACTCATGAAGAGAAATTAAAATTACAAGGTTTACTCAAAGTTGTTGCTATGGCAACCAGCAACAGCCTTTTGAGGTGGTGTGATAGTGTTGACTTCAACATGTCCTGCTCTTTTACAAATCAAGATTTGACTGTGAACTAAGCATATGATGCAAGTTTCTGTTTTGTTCTGCGCAATGAACCTAAGTGTGGTAATTAAGGTGGTTCCTCAGAAATTAAATTTACCGATGAATTTTTTTGAAACTTTCCCTGAATGTTCTCTATCAAGCACTGTATCGAAAAATAAAATAAAAATGATAGGTCACCATTCTCGCTTAAGAGATATGATGGGCCAATCTTACCCAATTTATGGCTGTACTCTTGCTAATCACGCGCGTTATTCATCGGTCAAGTAATATTTTGCGGTAGCTTGAAGAATAATTCATAAAGTAATACTTATGGAAAAACCTGACAGGTAGAAAGTGTCAAGCATATGGAACAATTTCATATGATATTTGGGGAAAAATCACACCATTTAAAGCGACGTGGCCGTAAAGCGTTCGCATAGTCGTTGTTTTCGCGGTCATAATTTGCATTCCAGAGTACAATTTTTTTGCACGCCTTTACCTATATCTTTTTTTCCTTCCGTTGAAATTTTTTTAAACTTTTCTAAATTAAAGAAGATGATATGTACACTATTATTAAGCAATAAAAAATATAGGTCACTATGCTCGTTTAAAAGAAAAAGACCATTTATTTCGTTATCGAGCTAAGCTTGAGGGAAATCTCTTTTGTTGTGCACGTGCACGCGCTTATTTGCGCGCGCTAATGACGCAAAAAACTTGCGCAGTAGGGAGGCGCAATGCAATACTGAGGAATCACCTTAACTCTTGTTTACAGTACTTTTTACAGGCTGTTTTAGGAAACAACCTTATTTTCTGCTACACCCATTGGACAAATCATCACCTGTCACGACCCTATTGGTCTTAATGAAGTATATATGAAATAATTCATATTTGTACTGCGGTTGTAGATTGAAAGTGAAAAGTGATCATCGCAGTAAATTTTCCAATTTAAGCAATTGGAAAGAAGACGCCTGAAAAAATGAGGGCTTCCCTGATTTTTTCAGGCTTCTTCTTTCCAATTGCTTAAATTGAAAAATTTACTGCGATGATCACTCTTCACTTTGACCTATTGGTCTTTGATTGGCCCAAGTTTCAGGGATTCTATTAAATACTTTGTAAAGTAGAAATGTTGGCGTGAAGTCAGTTGGTACAAAACTAGACATTCTTACAAGAGGGTTTCAGCATTTAACAAGCTAAAAATAGCGGAGGGGATTCAGATTGGATTTCGGGGGACGGGGTGCGATGGTTGTTCTCTTTTGTAAAAAGTTGCCGCAATTTTAGCGAATATTCCTTTTCATAAGGGAAATGAATGAGCCTGTGATGGCAATTCCGAAGCAAAACCTTTCACAACAAATTATCCATTCGAGTTGTGCATGTTATCAAAGCTTTTCTACAAAGTTTCGTTGATATATATTAAAACTAATACATATTTTTGGTCATGTTCTTATGGTAAATAGCCTTTGCTACGTAAAAAAACTTATACCACTGTGCACTTCCTTAAATTTCACACTCATGTAGAGGAAATTAGCAAGATCATTTTAAAATGTTTTTGACAAGTATTCAAGGGTCTTAAGGTGATTCCCTAGTAAAAGAAACCGGAGTAGATTTCCGATGAAACTTGGTATGCTGTCGTTACAGGACAAAGAGATGTTAAAAACCTAATAAAAAGAGGTGGTCACCGTGCTTGTTTTCATGCCACAATATTGACAAATATGGTTATTTTCGTGACTTTTGGTTATCTCAGTGCGCAACAAATAAGCTCGATTTTTTTTTTCAATGCAGCGCGTTATATCACTCAGTCTGACGTTCAATGATTGTTTACTCATCTACGTCCCGGAAAAATGTCTTTAAATACCCTGTATTTTTTATCCTTTAAAGGAACAAAATTTGGATATGCGTCCGTTATGTCTCCCCCTGTAGAATTTATTTCATTTGCAAAAAAAGATAGCCATAGATTTCTGCTAATTTTTTGTCGGTTATCGAGCATACCGTTCTTCAGTTGAAATTATAAAATAAAAAAATATAGGTCACCGTGCTCGTTTCAGGGAAAACAAGCGTTAATTTCTCTGTCAAGCTTAGCCTGAGGGAAATCTCTTATGTTATGTATGTGCAGGCGCTCGACCACGCGCTCATTTGCGCGCACTAATGACGCAAGAATTGTGCGCAGTAGGGATGCGCATTGCAATACTGAGGAAGCACCTTAAATCTTGTATTTTCAAGAAACTGAATTTTGCACGAACATCATCATATTTTAGGGTACACTGCGCCCTCTGAAAAAAAGAAATACCCATATCAGTATCCAACGTAAGTTTCATTCCATGTAAAATGCTAAATTCATGAGTGGTGTGTCTCCAAACAAGGACTAACAATAGAACTATAAATTAATGGACATAATGAATCCCTCTTAGATTTTCCAGCCGAAACAAGTGGTATTGTTGCTGAGAAATCACTGAACTCCAAATTTTCAACCTTCACTTCTGCTTTCGTTTCATCGTTTTTTCCGATAAATAATGAGCTCCCATGTTTCTTGTGCGAACTGATCCCGGGAATGCAAATCGCATTAGTCTAACAGTCACTGCTCTATCTGATAACCATAACGAGTGCTTTTAAGGGTATCAGGTCTTACATTGGAGATTCAGCGAGATTTCTTTCTAATAATGAATTTAAATAGTGGTCAACAGAACCTGCCTCAGCAAATTTGCCAAAATTGGTTCCTTTCAGAGGTATCTTTAGAAATACTCGGGTAACCTCCCGTTACGATTTCCACACAGCCCCGACATTAATTATGTATGCAACTGTCACACTAGACTCAAACAGCAAAAGTGAAAAGTAGTTGTATGCGTTAGTTCTGCACCCAGCTCGCGCTCTGATTGGCTGTTGGGATTTAATGAATTCAAGATGCGGGCCGGTGTAGTCATCCGTATCCAAGATGGCGGAGCCTATGAACCCTAGCCCCCCTCTGACCCCTATGACATCATCCCTGGAACCTAGTTCCCCTCTGCCCTTCTATGACGTCAACCCTAATTAACATCATGGCGCCCTAAGAAGGTGGTAACCCTAATTACTAAGCTACTTGGTGACATGGCTATTATATTAGGATTATGTCATGTTTACTTACCCATGTGGGACAACTTACTCTGTCACTTTAGTCACTGCGCATGTGCAGGGCATCCTTGTAAACCATAAGGTCAAGGGATGTTTATATATGAGTCATGAAATGTCCTCATGGGTTTGTGGGACAACTTACTCTGTCTGCTAGCGTGTGCGCATGCGCGGTAAACAATAAGGAAGACACAAGCGAGCATGCGTTATAGCAATTGTAAACACTTGTAGGATGTAAAAAGTGTTTTATTTTTCACATGATAGTACACGTTGGTTTTCTAGTTTGACCTGTGGCTTTGGCCCATTCGTTAAATCTTTTACCACCTCCGTTTGATTTGTATTTTCGATAGTTTGCTTTCATGTTGGCGTAACGTTTTTTGCCTCTACGATCTTGACCTTTGAAATCCCAAACAGATTTCTTAGCGATGCTTTCAGTGACTTCTATTCCCTTCTTGAAATCAACAAAAAATGGTGACGTTCCACCTTTCTGAACCTTTTTCCTTTTACCTCTCTTCGCAGCCATGTTTAAAGTGATGAGTTGAATAATTGTTTTTGATTTATATAACCGAGTCAAACAACACAATGTAGTAAACTTTTTTTATTTCAAAACAAATTACAATTTCAAGCAATTCTTGGCTTGCATAATTTTAAGCGTTCGGTCAAGGTTTTCTTGCCCGGCAACTTGTTAATGGATTGGATCATCCTGGTATCAGCTATCCATTTGTCCTGTAAGTTCTTGGCTCGAGCATAATCGATATCGTGCTGCTTGGCAATACTATCGAGTCGGTTTTTTCCAGAGTCCCGTCGAGCCAACCTTTTCTTCAACTTGGTACCTGGACCTAAATATTGATAGCCCGGCACGTGATATTCGATACCAGTCTTGCTCAATAATATTTGAATATCGACCCCTCGGCCTCGCTGACGTCGTCGCCGTTTAATCGTCTTCCTCTTCATAATCAAGCTTTTTTCTCCACGCTTCCCAATAACCCTCTTGTAGTTTTTCTGCTTCGGTCTTTTTTAGTTTCTTCTTTCCTGTTGCACCACCTTTGGGACTGTGTGCGCCTTCTTTCTCCCCAAGGTCTTTTAAAGCTTTTTTAGCTGCCGGACTAAGTCGTTTTGGTATCACACTCGATGCCGGTGTTTTATAACTGCTGGTGGAAAGTTTAGGTTTTTTCTCGGGTCAGTCAATTTTTTTAAGCAACTTTTCTTGCCAGTCGGTTTTTTCGGCGATTCTATTTCGATCACCTCAGGTTCTTGCTTTTTGATAATGTCTGAGCAAACGTTCTATTGGCGCATCGATCATCCCTTCCGGTTCTTCGATCCCTTCATAGCTTGCAGGTTGAGCTGTACCGGTTCGAACCCACTTGACCTATCGACCTTGTTCTAAAGCCATGGGTGTGACCATACGAACGGTTAAGCTATCGGGAATACTCTTATCTTCTAAAATCAATTGTTGCTCTGCTGCCATTCGGCCGGCCTTGTTGAGTAACGCACTCTCTGTAATTTTACCTTGATAATAATTGCAAAGCCGATTAAATTCCTCGGCCGGGACCATGATCACTTCATTCATTATTGTTGACTCAATGTGTAATCACTCTCTGATAATTCTTTCAGGGCTGTTTCGTAGCACTCTTGCCAGTATATTGAGTCCTCTCGTTCCTTTTTAACTCATTCATTGCGAAGCAATGGATGAGTTTTTGCAGAGAGGGGAAAACGGCGTTAGCAGAAATCTGCGTAGACGGATGTGACGTCATTAGCAAAAATAGCGGAAGTGAAGTAACAAATTGGTTGAATTTGCGCAACCGCTGACCAAGTAGTCAACTTGCCACGATTAGCAAACACGACAAGCCTAATTAATGCACTTTCTGGATGATTGCAAAACACCGCGAGAGAATTTTTGTAATAAATGTAGGCATGCTGTGAATAAATTGACACCAAAACATATCTGTAGCTATGGCATGCAGCTATATATTTAAATATTTATTTTTCTCCGAAAATGAGCCCGCGTACCTACCCTTCCCTCCATATCGTGTTACGTGCCCAAGAAGGCAGCCATATACGAATGTTGGCCCTAAGTCGAATAATAATATTATCAGTAACAGATGATATCCTGAAATGCATAAAGTGGAATGGAATATGTACTTCGTTGCTGATTATCGTCGCTCGTGTGTTACACGCGTAGACCCAGATCGATCAGGCAAAACAAGACATCAAGTTTAATGAATCTAACCATGATACCAAAACTGACAATCTTAAAAGCTGTGTAACACTGGGTGACTATTGTAGTCCCCCAAATGGGATTAAAATGCAGGTAAATAATCTATTCAATATCTCAGGTTCTTGAAAACAGAGTTGATCAGAGTCATCTGCAGTGTGTTTGCTTTCACTCAGGACTCTTGTCCTGCTAGGCCCGGGTTTACTAAAAAGGGATGTGCCCTATTTCTGATATCTTCCAAACTATTTTTATTTATATCTTCATCTTTTTTATCTATCTAATTTCAGGGGCACCAGTTGATGTTACATCTACTGGATTATTCCTGACTACCCATAATAGTTATTTAATAAAAAAAAGAAGTAATACGTAATTCTTATAAACAATGATACAGTCAAATGAATAATGACAATGACAACCCAAGAACTTTAAGTGATAAATACTTTGAGTTCAGGGTGGACTGTCTTGGCAAACTGACTCCATCAGACTTCAACGCTTTCCTTCGAAAACCAGGCTAACACACTTTCAACTTCATTTAGCCAGCAGATAACTGATGTACAATTTGTAGCTCACCACCTTTAATTTCATCTAGACCTGTATTTTTTGTAATATGGTACATGTTTAAAACATTTACACAAGCTTTCTCAAGGTGTACTGATAAATGTTGCACTAACCACTTACATTTTTTGAATAAAATAACATACATAAACTGAAGCAAACAGTGAAAGAGGCTTTCACTTCATTTAGATGACACAACATAAATACTAAACAATGAACACAAATGCTTGACAACAAAACAAAACGAATGATGCTATATTGTCCTAATCTATTGTACAGCAAATGATTCATTTACCCAATCAGTCAATTGTAAGCCTGCTGATAGCTAAGATACATGTCAGGAAGAAGCTTGATGCTTATTGATGCACCACCAAAATTGTTAAACACTATAATACACAAGAAACACTTAAGTCATTTCATGGCTAAGAGCATGAATGAGTTGGCTCATAAGAGCCCTTTGATTTAACTCTCTTTTGACACTTTCGATAGTTTGTCTACTGGCAGCGCAGGATTCACACAACGTGTAGGTTTTACCGGACCATGTGAAATCTTGTACTTTCTGACACGTAAGACATAAGTCGTCGTATTTTAAATTAGCTATGTAATCAGCATAGAGCTGGTTATATTTTCGATGCCAATAATCCACTTTATCTTTGAGTTCTTCTTCTCTTTTATTGGCTTGTTGTAATAACGCAATCAATTCGCTTATAGGGTTTTTAGGTTTTGGTCGTTCGGACACAATGTCGATTCCGTCGGCCGGATACCCATTCTCATCTCTTCCTAAGCACAACATGCTGCGTAGCATTCGTTTAAACCTTGCCAGAAACCTCGCCCTGTTTGTTTCTGAGTTGTCTCGCTTTCGTTTTAGCGACGTATGACGAAGTCTTAGTGCTTGCAACACATTCTTATAGCGTTTTAATTTTTGAATGGTTTTCGGTTGAATGGGCACGTTTTGTTTCATGACATTCAACACCATTTTGCTAAGTGCATTTAATTGGTTTTTGTTGGCGAGATCGAGCATTACATTTGGCCGTTTTGCATTGGCTTCTCGTAAGAGGCTTTGCAAAAATCTTCGGTGACGTTCAAACAAACTCATGATAAAAATGACAACAACAAAGGATGGTAACTGCCTTTTATTTTAAAACTTGTCGTAATACAAGCGTGCAACACGTTCAAAGACCGGCGGTGCAAAATCAGTTATAATGTCGTCGAGTGTTTGCATTTTAACCAAGAGGGTGTTGATATCAAATTCATGGGTCCTTGCATAATTCTTGAGCTCGATTAAAACACCCATTAAGCTAATGGCTTAATGACATTTTTGTGAAGGGCTAATTTCCTGGTTGTTTGTCTTATCTGCATCTGGGATGGAGATAGGAAAATAGTTAGAATTCCTTGCAAGCTCAAATCATGCAATCAATGCTTTGTGATTCATTGTTGGTTCAGATAGCAACGCATGAACAACGTCAGTCTTTGACTCAATTTTTTTGTGATCTTGAAAGTTCAACGCACCGTGTTAAGGCAAGTACACTACTTTGTTATTCCCCCGTAGCATGCGTTGCGCTTACTTGTGGTTTTCTCTCTCGATGTGTAGTTATGGCTGAACCTCGGGTTTTGATTTTGGGGCACTCCTTCATCAGGCGTTTGCATGAGTTTGTACGTCTGCCTACAAACGCTTTACGGGAGGATTTTGACATCACTACCCCTATGAACCTGCGCTGGCATGGAATAGGGGGACGAACTGTGGCCAAAGTCATACGCTACGATTTGGAGAGCGACAATTTTCGCCTGACATTGTTATTCTCCAGTTGGGTACGAACGATATCAGTGATCGTTCAATCCGTTCTGCTCTAACTGTCGGTTCACAGTTAGAAGACCTAACAAAGCTATTACATGAACTATTTGGCGTAACCGTGGTTTGCGTGTGCCAAACTATACCGAGAGCCGAAGCCGGTAGGGTTGCAGGCCCATTTAGCGCCCCGCCGTTCGATAATTTTGTCGTGTCACCGTTAGGAATCGTCCCTAAGAAAGCACCCAATGAGTTGCGACTTATGCAACATTTGTCATATCCGAATGAGAATTCGGTAAATTCAGGAATCCCGGTAGACTTTGCTTTGGTACGCTATGCGTCCACTTAAGATGCAATAGTGTTTGTCAAACGTTTAGGCTTTGGCTGTTATCTCGCTAAAACTGATATCAAATCTGCCTTTAGAATTATTCCGATTCACCCGGAGGACTATCCTTTACTGGGGATGAAGTGGCAAGGGAATTATTACTTCGATCGCTGCCTCCCAATGGGCTGTAGGTCATCGTGCGCCATTTTTGAGCGATTTAGTACGGCACTCGAGTGGGCCGCCAAGCAAATCTTTCAGGCCGACGAGATTATACACGTTTTGGATGACTTTTTGTTAATAGCCAAAAGTAAGCAGTCTTGCGAACATCTACTGTCACGGTTCCTTTCACTTTGTAACTACTTAGGCGTTCCCATTGCGTCCGAGAAAACCGTAGGACCCGAGACCGAATTGCCTTTTGTCGGGATTACTCTAGATTCTATTCGCATGGAAGCTCGATTGCCGGAGGAAAAACTCGCGAAATGCCGCACGATGCTGCTGGATTTTTATAAGCGGCGTAAAGTCACGCTCCGCGAACTTCAGTCATTAATTGGCCTCTTAAACTTTACATGTTCAGTGGTTTTGCCGGGTAGAGCCTTCTTACGGAGGCTAATCGATCTTACGAGAGGAATTCGAAGGCCTCATTTTAAAATCCGTTTAAACAAAGACGCCAAAAGTGATTTAATCGTTTGGCTATCGTTCTTGGAGCAATACAATGGTCGCACATTTTTTCTGGATGAAAGAATGTCCGCTTCACGATATGAAATTACTTCCGATGCAGCCGGTTCTAAAGGATACGGGGCTTTATTTAAAACACATTGGTTTTACGGTAGTTGGCCCGAGTCTTGGCAATCACTGAACATCACAGCATTAGAATTGTTTCCTCTCGTAATTGCGTTACATATATGGGGGGATCAATTGGCGGATAGATGTGTGACGTTCGTGACCGATAACGCTGCCTTAGTGGACATAATCAATAAGCAGACGTCTAAACATAAGATAGTTATGATTCTCATCAGGGATATGGTGTTAACTACTCTTAAATTCAATATTTTCTTTACGGCTCGTCATCTTCCAGGGAAGCTTAACGAGCGCGCCGACTTAATCTCCCGTTTTCAGATAGAGCGGTTCAAGGCAATATCCCCTGGAATGGACGAATTCCCAACGCCAGTTCCCGAGAACCTTCAGCCCAGGAATTGGTCGCTCAGTTGAACGAACTTCTCAATTCTAGTCTCACATCCGGATCTCAAAAAGCGTATCAGCGTGCGTGGACGTGTTATCGGCAGTTTCATGCTAGGTTCTACAGTGCTTGCGAAACCCAACTAATCCCTGTGTCAATTGACGCCTTAGCCTTATTCATTTCGTACCTCAGTTGCAAGAAATTTGCCGTTGCTACTATTCACTCATATGTCTCGGCCATCGGCTATGTTCACCGTCTTAGGGGTATTGGTGACCCAACGAAATCCTTTTTGATCCAAAAGCTGTTGACGGCAACTAGCCGAAATAGAGTTTCCGATATCCGACTGCCAATATCGCGTCCATTACTTCACCAATTAGTAAGTTCGCTGTGTTCGACTAATTCCTCGGCGGCACAAAGGAAGCGATATGCTGCAATGTTTACGACGGCTTTTTATGGTTTCTTTCGCATCGGAGAGCTAGCGGCCAAAAATGTGGATTCGGGCGGGGACGTTCTGCAATATGACGATCTTTGTTTTATATCATCAAACGGGAGCATAAGTATGGCCAAGTTGACAATACGAAAATTCAAACACAACACAGCGAATAAAGCCTTTGAAATCCTAATCGCAAGAGAAAATTCTGTGTCGGTTTGCCCAGTGCAAACACTAATTAATTACTGTGGCATGAGAGGCGCTGCTTCTGGTCCTCTATTTTGTGAAAGTGATCTGCGCCCGGTCACCATCAGCTCGTTCAATACTGAATTAAAACGTTGCCTTGTTTTTTGTGGTTTAGACACGAGCCGTTACAAAGGCCATAGTTTCCGCATTGGAGCCGCAACTCACGCTTCCGAGCAAGGTTTCTCTGATTCCCAAATTCGCAAACTTGGTCGCTGGCAATCTGACGCGTTTAAAGCGTATCTACGTTCAGGTGCTTTGTCGGCTAATGCCCAAAACGATTAAAGCTGCTAATTTTGACGTCCCCGATTTAGTTCAGACAAGGGCTGCTATTTCAGGGGCACGCGAATTTATCCTTTCTACATACTCTAGCATAGTGCAGTCATGGGCTGCTATTCTTGCTAGTTGAGGGCTATCAATCATTTGCTTAACGCTTAGTTTTAACTGTACACTATTAAGCCACACGTTGCAAGGCAAAGGTTTGTTCAGACATGGGCTGCGGACTAACTGTCTTGTTCACGGGTTGCTAAACTATCCACGCTTGGATCTAAGTTTAACGTTATGATTTTACCAAGCATAGGTCTGTTCAGACATGGGCTGCAGGCCGCTGCTTTTCTATACGATAGTTCTATTTGTACATGTCGTTCAAGCATGGGCTGCGATGTATTTTTGCATTTATTTGCCAGTAATGGACAGTAATCGCTTTTCGCGTAATCTGTTTGTTGGCCGGTGGGGTGGCCACAGGTTTGTGGCTTATGGCGGGTTTTTCCCCCACCTTTGATGTTTGAGATCTAACAAGTTACAGTTTCTGTACATTCAATGTTTATCATTAAACCGTCACGCTGGTGGCATATTTACTCCAAATCCTAGTAGTTGTCATCTCTCTGCGCATCAAACTAGGCGCCAACAAACAGATCACGCGATTAGCTCTGTACACAATGATCGGCCTTGAACAAAAAGTCTTTTCGTAGGTTGTGTAAGCAAATCGAGAGACAGTTATCTTGTGTGAATATTTCTTAAAATCGCTCCATCCTTTGACTAAGGCTGCTGCCGCTGTCAAGCCCACCATGGCAAAACTTTCTTTCCACGCGCTGCCCACGACAATACTTAGTGCCAAAATCACAAGCTTGACCACGTTACACAAGGTGTGACAACGTTTAAAGTAAAGAAACATTTGTAAGCGACGCCACCACTGTTTATGATAGCAGGCGTGTAATCCTTCCAGCTGCTCCATCTTTTCTGACATTCTATCGGCGACGTCGACGTTTATAGTATTTCACATTATCCGTGATTCCTTTAAGTGCTTGTCCAGCTAATTTGGCCCCTAAGGTCGTAAAAGTAGGTGCAGGTCCCGAGAGAACCATACTGGCCCCTTCGGCAATTTTATCCACGAGTCTTGGTTTTCTGCGAAACAAAGCGCCGCCTGGCTGTCTCTTTCTTCTCCTGCGTTTTACTACTACTGTTCTCTTACGACGAACCATGATGAAATGTTTAACGTTTACGTTTATTCGCTTTCTTAAATAGGGCTTGCATGACTTTTTTACCGCCGTAGCTTGCAGCCCCTCCTGCCGCACCTAAGCCTATTGCTTTTCCGACCGCAATGATCGCAGGGACCGCCGCTGCTAAAGGTACAACGCCACCTTTCTGTTTTCTTCGTTTTCTCTGTTTTGTCACGAGAGCAGGTCCGTAGCCCGAACCGCCTCGTTGTTGTCTTCTCCTTCTTCTTCTATGCATGTTTGTTTGTATTTTTGTAAGAAACTTGTTCTTTTATAGACGAAACTGATAACAACGCATAAAGCCTTCATCTTTTAAAACATGACTCAGGATACGTTGATCGTCTCGACTAGCGGGATGTAGATCTAATACCATATAGGTAAACGGTCGATCATTGGTCACTTTGCGAAACGTGTTCAAGACTTCTCTAAATTGAGTGGGAAACGATTGTTGTAGTAAATTTCGTAAACCCAATTGGTCACGTGGGTTTTTGAAAGCGATGATGCAATGGGCATTGCGTGATATGGTTTTGGCAAATTTTCCTGACGGAAACAAATCCTGACAGAGATAGATGACAGTAATTTGTTGATGATGGGAATCTTTGGTAAATAAATCCAAAACATTTTTATCGCTGCTTCCTTCGTTCATTAAATCGTCCAGAACTAAAATGCCTCCTGCAGGAAACCATTTGGGTAAGAGATTGCTATCGGGAACGCCTTCGTGAAATTGAACGCCGTGCTGTTTTAACAATTCAAATCCATGCTGCCAAGTGCCGTAACAGTAATGTATCGTATGGGGTGTAGTGCTAAATACATCTGGGTTTTCGAGTAAGAGTCTTGTGGTAAACACGGTCTTTCCACAGCCCGAAGGCCCCGCTATCATAATACTAGTTGGGGTTCTAAATGTAAACGCTTCCCGTCTTTCCATGACAACACACAGATTTCAAACTAAAACTTTATTTCAACTTTTCACTCTTATAACAGGCCGCACGTGGGGTTTATCTGGTCAGCGGATTTCAAATGACTCCACGCTAACTGATCGACAACACGAGCTCTTAGCCAGCTCCCCACAATACGGTCATTGCTTACAAGATCTTTACTTGAAAATAAACTTAAAAAATTATGCATGTTAGCGCCTCTGGCTTTGAGGACTAAAAACATAAGAGAGTAATCGCCGCAACTTTGACTAAAAACTGATTGTAATGTCTTTTGACTGTAAACTTGAACTTTGTAGTGACGCTCTAACCAGTCTATCAGCGGATCTGTGGTTTTGTACTCTTGTAAAGGTAACGCATAACTGTCTAAGATTTCGCACACGTTATCGTGAGCCCATAACGCAATCCAATGTTTTCCGGGTTAATCATGTGGGTCCGTGTTGACAATGTAAGCGGTCGGACCCTCTCGGTTGACAACAGAAGGGAGGCGATCGCAAGGGACTGTGCCGTGAAAAACTTGACAAAGTGTCGGGTCTGCTTGGGCCAGGTAACCTAATTGGTGATTGTTCAAGGCTACTTTTTCCATGCTTAGTTTCTGTAGTAATCGTACATTACAGTACGGTTACCATCAATTTCTATCAGATTTTCAAATTCTCCGTACACAAGCACAGTAAGGTTCACGCCCGGGTTAGCTCCAAATCGGATGACAATCTTGACGCCTCCTGTCTGGGATGGGTTGAGAACAGGACTGCTTAGGGATTCGCTAGGAGCGTTATTAAATTCACTACTTGCACAATACTATAATGCACCTCTTTAACCCCCCAAAAATTTTGCATACTCATTGTTTGCAATTTCTCCTGGGACATGAACACGTCCCAAGAGTAATCTAAAACAATGCCTATGCAAATTTTTGGGGGGTAAAAGAGGTGTATTATGGGATTTGTGCAAGTAGAGAATACGAACAGAGTGTAGCCCTTGTTTCTGCCCCAGTCCTCTGATCGAACCATGTTGCCTTTTCTTTTAGTCAAACATTCTTGGGTAGGGGCAAAACGTGGGGTAGGCCATGGGGTAGGCCATGCCCTACTGGTGGTTAATAAAGTAAAAAAAAAAAATAATAAAAAAATCGATAAAATCAAAATAAACAAATAAACAACTCGGCCATATTGCCACACCACTCTTTTGCGTTTGCGATGACTAAACACTCGTGTAAGCCCGGGCGTCTAAGTGACCCTTACCGCAAGCAGACTATTTTGCGAGCGTAACATGAAACCATTTCAATTTTTTGATGCCTGAAATCGCCGGACTCATTTTCTCCCATCCACTTACAAAGGAAATCTGGAATGGAAGTGCGCGAATAATACTATTTATATGAAAAAGGAAAAACACAATTAACACTTTGGAATTACTCTCCACGAGTTCCGGCCGTCAAAACGGCAAATTAAACAAGTTTATACTTTCATTGCTGAGGCTTTACATGGCAAGCTGGAAATATTTGTAATTAACGCAGAAACTCATTTCGGCTTGCCAATTGTATGCAGACATAGCCAAAGTAAGAATGCAGACATTGATTCGAATCTTGAAGATTAATATCATTTTATAACTGGAGGAACATACTTTTTTTTTCGCACTCGCATTCTTTCCGTGCTTTGAAGGCGATTCCATTGTTTCAAAACGCACAAATATCTCCCCGACACTAGTGTAAACAACACAGATAATAGAATAATAGGCATTTTTATTCTAAGAAAGGTTTTTCTTAATAAATTCAGACATTTTCAAAAATGTATTCAAACTTCAAAGAAAGCCAGCCTCTTCGCTTCTCACGGCATTGTGAGAACTAATTCGGTTGATTAGCGCGAGCAGTATTTTCATAGGTAGCAGTATCGGTACATTATTCAGCTAGTTAAACCGCGAAATTTTGTTTAAAACTCCACGAACTGCGACCCATAATTTGAATACTGTTTTCACAGATTTAGAAGAGATCGACCGAAAATTACCGAGTATAAACTCAAACTAAATTGCATTTTTTTTTAAATATAGGATATGATGCTTACATTTCGAACCGTCAAGCTTTAGTGTTTGATTTGAAGTAATCAATTTGTCATGCAATCCAAAGATTACTCCGGAAAATAGATTATACTGGAATTTTTTACAAACGTGTGGTCGGACTCATCTGCGCCACTTGAGTCCATGATGACTGTGGGAAGATTTGTAGTTTCGGTACTTCGTTCCTCCTTGCCAGCGGTCATATCAATGTCAGTCAGTCATTCAGTCAATCAAACCCACCGGTCGCCACGAGAAAAAGACACATGCATCCCTGGGCATCATATTAGGGTTTCATGCGTTTATTTTGGGGTTTTTAACTCCATTTGATTATTATTTTTTTTTTTAGGGAAGATAACCACTGGTAGGCCATGGCCTACCCCACGTTTTGTGCCTACCCAACATTCTGTGGCTTGGAGAAACTGGTGATAGCCACTAAGATCCTTGCTGGTGTCTGTGTGATCTAATTCTAGGACTCTGTAAGGATATTCCTCTCCTTGTATGAGCTGTTTGATGCTAGTGATGTTAAAGGTCTTGTAACTAAACGCGTACTTGGTTTCATCTCCATTGAACGCAGTCTGCTCGAGCAGTGCTACAATCACCCTGTTAGGACGCTGATATTTGGAAGACATTATTCGCTTCAAAGTACACACTATCATTAGCGTGATTAAAGGTTCTGATATCACTCCTGGTCGTCGGGTACACTGCTTTCTTAGAGGAACTTTTTTGAAACTGGTTAAGTAGGCCTTTGTACACGGAGGGTAACACTTTGACTTGGTTCAGGAACAACGTAATTTTGAGATCGTCGGCTGTGATGTCCCTAATGTGTCTACCTCCACCATGTTTTTGACTTAAGATTTCACGACTGTTCAAGTACATCTGGAATTGCATTTCCACGCCTGGCACAAGTAGTTTGCTTAGATGAAACACTTCTAGGTAAGGTTCAGAGGAGGTTGGTCACGCGCCGAACTGCGTTATGGGTCAATATTACAATACGCTTCAGTTGACACGATCTCTCGTGCTGTTCGGACCTCTGGGAGGCGACCGAAGATCCGTTAAAATCGGAAATTCTTTCTTCTTTTCGATGTTAATGCTCAACGTTGAATGTTATTCTGCTACAAAATTGTTCCGATTACCTTGCCAACACATGATGATCGGCGAAGACTATAAAAACGTGAATGTTTTTACGCGTGATCGAGTCCCAGAGTCGAGTCTACGCGTGTTCGACCTGACAGTCCTGCACACGCAGATGGATATATGCAGCCATTTCCTCAATATATCCTGCCACTTTTTTAACGTTTATCGATACGCGAATGATTTTGCTTCCCTAGAAATGCAGCTTTACGTTTCTCAGCCTATAATATGAGCAAACGAAAGCTTGAATGCGATTTCTTCTGGCGGCGTGTTATTGTTTACATTTTTGCTTATGCCTCGAAAATTGTACTTAATTCGTTTACAGGGAACTAAAGAGATATAGTTTATTTACTCGGAACATTTGTCGGAATTTTTGTATACTGTGTCAACACAAGTCGTATATGTACCATAGCCTGAGAATATAGTGCAGTGCCTTACTGTTCTACCGAAAAATGGTCCGTGTACCCTTTCAGTCGTACTGGTATAATAATATGGAGTACTCTGCAAAAATACCTGTAACCCAGGTCATCAGATTTAAAATAGCCCATCAATTAAGAACCCTGTCCTTACATCTAACTGTTACGAATGATTTCTACTTTTGTGACAATGATTTTTTTTGGAGCTATTTTGTATATGCACACAAAATTTGCTATTTCATATAGCTAGTTAGTTGACAAATTATGTGAGAAAGAAAGTCCAATTTGATGAACAAACTTAGAAAGCACTCTAGCTAGGACATGCAGGCATCCCAAAAGTGTAATCCTTGATATTTATGAGCAGAAGACATTTTCCCAATGATGAGAGTATTATGATTTGTCACAAGGAATGGTTGGTTATTAGTGTATCACTACATGCATCCAATTATCAGTACACTGAAATTATACATCTTTCAGTTGCTAAAAATTGAGATAATATTGTATTAAAAATTGAGACTAGGCAGCCATACCACATTAAAGTGTTAAAATGGTCACTTCTATTTTAAATGAAAATCCTGGTCTATCCTTGGAGAGAATAGGGTATCAAATAAAAATTTGCCGAGAAATTCCAAGTCCATAAATCCATACTTACCATAACAAGGGTAAAAAGATTTTAAGATTTACACAGTATCTGAAAAAATAAAGCCTTGAGTTGACTATTATTTTAGGGATTAGTTATCTTGCCTTTGAAAAAATTGAGTTGTCCTTGCAGAAAATTATCCCCTGATGCCCCTTCCCGAGCATCTCAACACAAAAGACCAAGAGCCAGTGTATCAGTCTGGGAATCTTTATAAACAAGAGAGGGAGTCTGGGGACTGAAGGATCAAGGAGAGACCCAATCAGGGGGGAGGGAGGGACAGAGGGAGGTTAAATCAAACAACTAGAATGAGCAAATGAGAAACGATCAGATGGGAGCTGATGTCAACAAACAACTGATCTGGAGTCAGTTCAGAGGGCCTGGGGCTAATTAAGTTATTGCTAGTGAATACTAACATCAATTATTGTAAGTCGAATCTCTAACTCTTTTCTGATCGGCCGAGAGCATACAGTGACTTTTCGAAATGAGTGCCCATGACATCATAACTGCAGATTATACAATAATTAATCATGTCAAGGACACTCAACAAGGTCACAGGTAATCATGTCAAGTTTGCAGGCTTTGTGTTGCTTCCAGTCATTGAAGAAGCAAAAACTTGACTTCCATTTTTTTCATTTCATGTATAATAAAACAATTATTCGATTCAGTTTTTGTGATATCCAGAATAATCTTGGTCGAGTAAGGGTTATCAGCCTCAGCATTTGGCTTTGGCTGATAACCCTTACCTCGACCTTGATTATTCTAGATATCACAAAACCTCATCCAATAACTGTTTATAATCATTCAGTAATTCTGTACAACCAGGCTTTGTACCAAAATGAGATAGGTGTTATGTAAGGTGACTGGTTCTCTTGCATCATGTGGTTTTACCATGTGCTTTGGCCAAGAAGTGTGTATTTCAGTATTGGCCATTAAACTATGTTAGTTGCTTTACATGGTGTCTAGTGGGTTATTTATCTCCCCAAACACCACACTAGATACATAACATTTGCTCATAGGCAAAACAGATGACAACAAACAAAAAGCTGTACATTGCAGAAACAAAAGTATTTTTTTTTATTGAACTTTACTATCAACATTATATTACAGCCTAAACCTGGCCGTCAAGAAATACATGATAACACAACTATCAGTGCTAAAATTACAACATTTTGCAGAAAAGATTTCCAAAACATGAAAGTAAAAAATTAATATGCGAACCTTTTTTCTCCTCATAAAGGCAACTTCATCAAGCATACTCAAAGCCACCACATTGTAGAGACAGCATATGAAAATGACTCTCTGTTTTCATTACACAGCTCCTGGTTATAACATCAGTTATTAATATCCACCAGGGAAACAATATTTGTGTCTACTCTGATCTCTGCTGAGAACAACAATTACAAAGAAATATTGAACTATGCCTAGATAAATGATGCAATATAAATTACAAGGAGCCTATTGACCTTGAATATAAATAATTCAAGGCCTTTTAATAGCGTCGATAAATAACATTAATCTGTAAAAATACAGCAATCTGTTAAGCACCAGACGTAAAACTAATAACATTAATGTAACATTACAACGGAAAAATAAATCGAATTAAACAGATGCAAATATTAAAGATGAAAACAACTAGGTTTCCCTTCGTGTTTGGTGACAGTGCTGTCTTAATTACCGCCAAAAAAATGTCAAACTTTAGACGAATATAACGAGAAAACGGTAAGGGGTGCGATGGGGTGCGACGTCTTAAAAACAAACTATAACTATTCTAGAATACGATGATACATTTTTCTTGGTTGAAAACTCCATTGTTTCGGAGCAAGAAATGGTTGATTATGCACACCGTAAATTGTGACCACGATCCGCCATTTTTGACTCGCTACAGTTGAATCCCAATAGTGGCAAGAAAGTTCGACAAATTGGCCGAAAAAAGCGACACACTAAACCTTAAGATCCTTACCTTTCTTTTCCTTTAAGCAATTAGATCACCAAACTCGTTAATGCCGAGAAAACACGCAAAGAAATCCTCTTCATCCCTCGAGCGACGATTTCTTCCAAATTGACTCCCAAGAAAATACGCGTTCCTGATTGGTTAATTGCCTCTACCATAATGCAGTTCGGCGCGTGTCCAACCTCCTCTGGGTAAGGTTTAAACCTAAACACTACTTTTTTTACCGCCGTTAAACGGTTTAATGGATTTGACCCAATTTTGCTCATCTTGCGAGAGTGCTTTGATATCATCATTACCAGGATTTAGTTGATTGGCGGTTAATGCTGTTCCGCTAGCGTCACGGCAATTGAGACCGTTAAACCAACCCTCTGGCCTCAGGATAGTTTCACCGTCGTCTTGGTCATTGTGAATCACTGTATCAATGAAAGCTTTGTGATGGTACGTGTCAGTTTGAGGACTGATTAGAGTACCGTTCAAACGCGCGTTGATTTGTTTGAACAACGCGTGAATAAAATTGTTACATATGGTCACCAACGTGTCATTAGCTATGTTACCAGCATTGTCCAGTTTGAGCTGCAGTTCGACTTCAAAGTAACTTTTTGCTAAATTGATAAAATCGTCTTGAGCAGCGATTTGAAATTCAATGGGGTGGATACCCGTCGTGAAATGGTTGATGGGTACATAGCGCGATTCCTCAAAACTGTAATCCGTCGAGGGAACATCAAATAAGTTTAAGGTCGGATTCTGTGCAGCAGCTGATTTTGTCAACGCTTTCGTCATCTTCTTCTTTTTTTAGTCTTGCGACGTTAACGAGCTAAGACAGCCTTCTGCACCCAACGATAGTCAGGTAGTTTTGATCGAGTCATAATCACAGTACCGCCTTTATACGTTCTTTTGTAGTAATGCAAGCGTTTGACACGTCGAGAGTAAATAGGGCGCATGGCTTAAAATCCAGAAATACTTTTGCGCACTTTTTTCGTAACAAGTTTGTTGAGTTCTTGAGTAGCTTTTCGTTTAGCGCCTCGCTTGGCTACTTCGAGAACACCTTTCTAATTAACTTGATTGCCCTTGACACCTGTTTTTAAACCTTTCAAACCGGCTTCAGCTGAAGCTGTGATGACATCTCTCAAAAGAGAGGGACGACCCACTTCTTTAATAGTTTTCCACGCGGTGTCGGTTAACCCGAGGCCGTCTTGGGGTCGTTCGACAGAAGGGTGAAATCGTATAAGTCCGCTACCGATCATACTCGCTTGAAATGAAACGTGACTGTGGTAATACCTCATCCGAATGTAGTCAGAGCACCTGATGACCCTGCGACTTGTACTTGAATAATGTCAAGAAGCTGTTTACGAAGCGGTATATATTGTAGCTGTGTCGGTTCAAAATAATAGCTTCCTTTGCCTTCTCTTTTATAATTTACTTCGCGAATAAAATCAGTAATTTGATCTCCCATCACGCTACTGCCTCCTACATCCGAATAGACAAATAACGAACGGCTTGCATTGCCAAAGACGTGTTCAAACGCATAGTTAAGGTTTGTGAAACGCCAGTTTACATCCAAACTCGATCTTATGTAGTCCGTTAATTTACCGTTGGAATCTCTTGGAATGATCCAATAGGCTGATTTGTATTGTGAGGACGGAAGATCTCCATTTTGGTTAAATTTTGTTTTAATATCGGTTGTAAACGGTTTAAGATAACCGTGCGGTTCCATTACAAAATTGGGACATAATCGAATGGCTACTTGGGGATTAGAATTGTAGTTTTTCACAAACCACCCCATCTCAAAAGCCAGCAGTTTGTTGACTGCAAAGCCCGGAGCCATCCAACCCAGGGGCGTTAAATCATGTCCACGGCCAAAATTGTGTTTTTCGACCTTACTTCTATCCAGCAGCACATCCTGGCCTTCCACTCTCATTTCTGGATAATAGGCTTTGTCGCTGTCCGTATTTCCGTATTGCCTGTTGGCCCTGCCATCTTTAACATATATTATCTTTTTAAAATAATGAAACACGTTTTTCAAAAATTCAGTTCCTGTCAGCATGTTAATGTCTACATGCTCGTTGATATCGCTAAGAAGAAACGAGGCCTCTAAATAATGTTTACTCAAATGATTGGTGTCTGCGTTGTACCAGGTCATGTAAGCCAAAAGCAAACTGTCCGTTAACCAAGAAGGTAAAACATTTTTGGGGTCTGGAACGGAAATACTGGCTAAGGCAACTTTCCAATTTCCCTCTAATCGTAGTGGTGTTGGCAGTTTGATCTTGAAATTATTGTTGCTGTTGTTAGGATAATCGGTCGAGCTACTGTTGCTCGGAAGGGTTAGGTAAAAATCGTCTTTCATTCTTGAAATGAAATGTCACGGTCGTAACCCCTCGTCCGAATGTAGTCAGAGCACCTGATGACTCTGCGACTTGTACTTGAATAATGCCTAACAGCTGTTTACATAGAGGTTTATACTGTAGATGGCTTGGTTCAAAATAATAGCTTCCTTTGCCTTCTATTTTATAATTTACTTCGCGAATAAAATCAGAAATTTGATCGCCCAACACGCTACTGCCTCCCACATCCGAATAGACATACAACGGGCGGGTCCTGTGTCCAAATACGTTTTCAAAGGCATAGTCCAAATTCATAAATCGCCAATTCACTTCCATACTCAAACGAATATAATGCATCAAACTTCCTTTGGCCCATCGGGGAATAATCCAATACTTGTCTGAATGCATGACGTTTTGTGCGTGACCGTCAGCCGTAAAATTAAATTTAATGTCACGGGTTCTAGGAATTTCATAACCGTTTGTTTTGATGCAGAGATTAGGACCTACAATCTTGGACAAAATAAATGAGAAATTAAGACCACCCCTCCCCCCATTTCAATGATAGAAAAAATGGCGCGCTTTGGTTAGACCGCGAGTTCATCATTGATTCGGGGGGAGGGGTGGTCTTATTTCTCATTTTATTCTGTCCAAGATTGCAATCTTGGACAAAATAAATGAGAAATTAGGACCATCCCTTCCCCCATTTCAATGATGGAAAAAATGGCGCGCTTTGGTTAGACGCGAGTTCATCATTGATTCGGGGGGGATGGGTGGTTTTATTTCTCATTTTATTCTGTCCAAGATTGTCTCCGCACTCTATCGCAGAACTCTTGATATGACTCACGTGTAATGCTCTGATCAATTGCACCTTTTTGCAACTTCCTAGATACAATGTGGAAAACGTTCTCAATCAGATTTAAGTCTGGACTTCTTGGCGGTATTTTTAAAAGTTCGGCGTGACAACGAGCCATAGCATCACAGGCTGACTTGCTGTTTTGTGAGGGATCCCCGTCTTGCAACCATAGTCGTTTCAATCCTTTACCAGATCATTCAAACATGGTGTCAAAATGTTGGTCAATAAAAGATGTAAAATATTGCGCATCCATTTTTTCGTATCTCTCACAAGTCAGTACGCCTTTACCGTGAGTTATTGCTACCATCATCTTGGCAACTTTTCCTCCTGTTCCAGCTTTACTCTTCTTAGCCAAGCACCCTTGTTTGAGACCTTCAGATTTTTTTCTCCACACTCTCCCTTTGGGAGCTCGCGCTTGGTCCATGGGGGTCGTCTTGTAAACGAAGGGGACTCCATCTAAGTAAAACGCTAGATTGTCGGTCCAAACAGTCGGTGGATAATTTTCTTGCATCTTTCGATCAAATTCTACTCTTTTCGCCTTATTCGTTTCACTCATCAGTCCCTTTTTACGAGCCTGCAGGAAGAAGTAGCCCTTTCTGTTCAACAGGCGTCGGACAGTTTGATCACTCACATGGCGAATTCCTGTCCTGTCCATCAGACGCCGCGAAGTAAATGAGCCCTCTCGCTCTCTTAACTCTGCAATGCTTCCAAGAACCAATGCCTCATGATCAGGAGTAAGCTTTCTCTTTCTACCGCACAGATGTCTATTTTTGCCAGGCGCTTTGTCTTTTGCGGTTATTATGCGTTGGACACTTGCAGTCGAAACCTTACAACATTCAGCGATCTCAGTTAATGTGAGATTTGTGGCAGCCTTTAGAGCTTGGATTGAAGCTTTTGTCTCCTCCGGTATTCCTCTTCTCGATGCTATGTTGATTATGGGTTTTCGAGCGCTGATATGATTCCTTATTATTCGCTGGCGTGTTTTGGAAAGTTGACGCTAGAAAATCCGGCCCTTTTATTTAGCCGTGTTGCCAAAAATACGCAACTTGTAATGCCTTATTTTAGGTTCCTCTCTTAAGTTGTGACGCGCGTCACTGTGTCAGAGACCACTGCCTTATATCACGCCAAAAGTGTTGAATAATCCGCTCTTAATTACAGACACCATTGTCTTGTCACGTTGAACCCTTACGTACAATCTTGGACAAAATAAATGAGAAATTAAGACCACCCCTCCCCCCTTTTCAATGATGAAAAAAATGGCGCGCTTTGGTTAGACCGCGAGTTCATCATTGATTCCGGGGGAGGGGTGGTTTTATTTCTCATTTTATTCTGTCCAAGATTGTAGCTTGACAGCAAATTGCGGGTCTTGTTCGTCCGGATCGTTCTCAAACCACCTAATTCATAAGCTAACTTTTTATTAATCCATATGGCAGGGTATGTAAAGCCGCTCATGTCGGTCAGTGCCATCTTGGAGGTATCCAGGGTAATTTGTTCATCTTCCACACTAAACTCCGGGTAAAACACTTTGTTATTGGAACCAATTAGCCATCCTGGGTATAATCTGCTTTCAATAATAATTTTTTCCATATGTGCCACTAAACCTCTAAGAAAATCGTGTAAAGTCATTGACGTGAAATCCACGTGACGACTGATATGCGGTAATTTCACATCGGTTTCAAAACCGATTTTATTTGATGTATTATTCTTTTCAGAATAATAAGACGTGACAGTAAATAATACTACATCATTGGTCAACCATGAAGGTAACACGTTTTTAGGATCAGGCACACTGATACTCGCCAAGGCCACTTTCCAATCTCCTTCGTCCAGACGTATGACTTTGGTAAACGCACTTTGAAATTATTGTTGGCATTTTGCGGAAATTCTTGTAAACTGCTATGGCTAGGTAACGTCAAGTAAAAATCGTCTTTCATCATTTTGCTATTTGACCTTTCTCGATCCAGCTGTTATATTTCTGAGGCCATCCCTTCCAATGTACTAACATTTTATTGCCTTTTCGTTTAACAATTTTTTCAATGCGAAAGATATCGTCATCTTTGACATTGACTTTCTGTACATCTTGTTCGTAAAATGTGCCTTTAAGCGGTGTTCCGTCCCACTCTTCAAGTTTATACGTAGGAACAGGGCCTGGAATACTTTCTCGAATGACAAACACTTCTTCCTGTCCACCCAGGTAAGTAACCTTTTTTAAACAATCTAAATTTTTTGTTCAAACGCACGCGATCACCTATTTTTAAAGTGGGTTTTTTGACTTTTTTATTCTTGTACAAATTAGCGTACACTTCAGAGCTGTTGGCTTCTGTCACTTGATTTGGCGCCATTTTAATACTGCGATGGTACGTGCGATTGTATCCTTTGACCAAAGATTGTAAGACAGGAACAAACTTTAATGTATTATTCGTTGTAAAATAGCGGTACATACGCTGTTTGAGCGTACGATTAAATCTCTCGACCACGCTTGCCTTCGCATCCCCGTTGGTTGAAAAATGATGTATATCATAACGTTTAAGTAATTGTGCAAACGTTTTATTATAAAATTCTTTTCCGTCATCTGTTTGTAATTGTATCGGTTTCCTGCCTTGCTTTAAAATCTTTTCAAACGCTGTTGTGACCGCTTGTCCCGTCTTGTTTTTTAAGGGTTCGACCCACGCGTACTTGGAGAAGACATCCACCACCGTCAACAATATTTGAACCCTCTGTTTTGTTTTGATATGTTTATGACTTCAATAAGATCGAGAGTCCACTGTTCGTCTATGTTAAACACTTTGACAGGAAGTGTGGGAAACGTGACGTCGGCGCGGTTTGTGTAACGTGTAGCCTAAATCTTTTTCCAGGATTTGTTTTGCTTTCTTGACACTGATGCCTTGACTTTTAGCAAAACGTGCCACACCTCCATAGCTTGCGGGGTTTTCTGGGTCGTGGTATTGAGCTAATACTTTAGTTGACATAATTTGTTAACGCACTTAGCCCACAGGTTAGAACGATTGAGTTTGACGTGTAAATACTGTTCATATGCGTAGGGTTGTCTTGCGAGCCACAATATATACATCACAAACCGAAACACGTTTTCGTGCACGTTTGAATCGTCAAACACTTGTAAGACATCGGGGTCATACAAAGAAGGTATTTCAAGATCGGGACCATAGGTTTGATGAAGATGTTTACAGGTGCTCAAGAGCCCTTCCCAAGTCCATTCAACACAAACCATCGTAATCAAATGACACACTTTTAGAAAGTTTCAACATTTTATTTGCTCACACTAATTACATGGTTACATTGTCTCATACTTTCCAATGCTTTATTGAGGAAGATGACATGGATTTTGACGAGGCGGTCGAGTCAGCAGTATCAAAACGGAAATTCCTGATCAACAGAGTCATGAAAAGAAACCACTCCCCCAATGAGATGGTGGGAGTTTATTGGTTTAAGAGCTAAAATGTATAGCTTTATAATGGAACCCAAAACAACCCTGAGTCCCTTATGACGACAAGAGATATATCTTAGAAGATGGACATTACAACATTCCTGTTTGTAAATAGTTTGCAGACATATAAGTTAGTTTACATAATTATGAGAGAAAAACTGATTCCTCCAACAATCGCGTTCATGAACTAGACCAAGCGTGACCTGTTCTAAGTTTAAACACAGTTTTTCATAATCGCCTCTCGCTTGGGTCAGCAACTTTGGGTTTGTTATGACATTGACTTCTAACATGCGTTCAGCGAGCTGTTCTCCAAAGGTCACCGGTTTCAACAACGTTTGGATAGCTTGCTTTTCTTCTTTCAGCAGGAGTGAGCAGTTGGTTAGAATACAGCTGTGTCTGGCTACTAGGTTGGGCGTGTCGCAGGGTTTGAACTTGAAGTAATAGGTTTCAGGATTGTAGTGGACACGGTACCACTGCTGGTCGAACAGGTAGACGTGCGCATTATATTTGACCATTTCCAGTATCATTCCTCCCCAATCCGGTCTGCGTCGCAGCAACATGGTTTCGTGTAGACACGCCTTATCGCTGTAACTACTAATTAATTGTTGTAGTTGTAACAAGTGGTCATCCAATAAAAACACGTCGACATACTTGTCTTCAGGCACGTGATTGTCAAAGGGCTCCACCTCAATGTTGGTCTGGCTGGCAATCAGCTCCCTCACCTGATTCGAGTTGGTGTAAACATTCATATTGCTGCTTGGCTAGTCGAATATACAACAAGAATGCCTGCAAAGCCTCTTCGATTTCTTGAAAATTACGTTCAATGCCGTAACTGTCGAGTTGTGTTCTGCTCACAGCATCTAATACTTTTCTCATGTAGGGTACTTTTGCTCAAAGGGTATCCAAGCAACGAGTTTCGTCAAAAACGACAACAACAGAAGCAAGCGATGCATCAGAGACATTTACAAAGAAACTTAACGCCTCGTCGAATTAAAGTACAGGAACATGTGCGTGACACATTAATCAAAGTAAACTCTGTTTTTGTTTTATAGACATTAAAGTGGAGCCTGTGGAAACTTCAGAGCAAATTGAATTTGATGTCAACGCCTTTCTCGATTCTATACCGAGATCCCCAACCAAGCAAGAACCCCAGTGCCCACGCTGTTTGGTGGACATGACTTTTGGTTCTATCCAACATGAAGATGGAAATGTGTTTGACTATTACCGCTGCCCCATGAAACGTTTCAAAACAAAATGTTACGTCACCAGTAGTAAGGAGAATTTGGCAGCGTATCTAAAAGCCGGGGAGGAACAAAGTCACCCCCTGCTATGCTAATATTTCCCCGGAAAAATTCAAGTGTCAATGCGATTTGTCTATGATCTTAGCCATGTCCAAGTCAGAAAAAAATCCATGTCGCTTGTATCTCAAATGTCCCAAGCGTAGTTGTAAACTCTTTCAGTGGATCAATGAACCCCCCACAGGACTCTTATTCAAACTACTTCGTGATGTAAAAACTTTATTACAACTATAAAAAGTTGAAAAATTACATATATGTCTTAGTGTTCTAAACTGGGTTTGAATATTCAAAAATTAAAAATAAAAAGACGAATTATGTAATAAAAACGAAAATTAAATAAAAAAGATCGATTTTATAAAAACAACATGAAAAAAAAGAATTTTATAAAAAGCTATGGAAAACATGAATTTTATAAAAACATTGTGAATTTAATCGAACATTATAGAACAACAAAATGAAATTTCATTGAACACAAAACGATTTTATAGAAAAAAAGGGAAACAAAAGGACAGTTTTTTTAGATTTCACATGAAAAACTATTTACAGCTTTCAATACTCACATCTTTTCTGGCTCATCATCGTGTGTAAAATAAAGCAATTAAAATGGTATGTCACCATTGATATCCATGTCTTGGTAATTAGAAAAGAAGACATTGTTTCTGGCTTAGTCCAGTATTCTTGAATAATTCTGTCTAAAGCAAGTTTATCAATTTCACGTATGTCTGTGGGATCATCTTGAAGTAAAGGGAATGAATCTTTTACAAAGCTAATAACTGGTTGAAAACCTATGAAAACCCTTGGCTACTACATTATGAAGGTTGCAGTTATGAAGAGCTTGAAACATTCTTTATTTGAGAATATAAAAAACCTATGAACAAAGATGAATTTTACAAAAACCTATGAAAAAGAGATGAAATCTTCAAAAGGTTCCAACATCGATAAAAAGCTATGTAAAAGATGAATTTTATAAAAAAAACTATAAGAAAACACTAAGGAAAACTAATTACAAAGCTAATAAAGTGTCAATATTGTCCATATCTTGATCATCGAAAGCAGCTTTATATCCATATGGATACGTCACGAAGGTTTCAGGATCGATCACGCGTTTAGAATAGACGAGTTGATAGTTCTTTGTCTGCTTCTCTGTTTGAATGGAGTAATCTTTAGTTTGACGCACAATGTGATAAGGTTTGATGACAGCGGTTTGACGAGCTCTTTCGGTCAGCGGACTTTATTATGTCATCTAGGACGTTTTGTCTAAGGATTGGAAAGTTTAATTGCTTGCTTCCTTCGCTGTTGAGCGAGATACAACGTACTTTGCATTCTTGTTTTCCTTGACGAGTCTGGTACCCGTAATTTTTAGGTCCCCCTGACGCAAATTCCATTATGGTGTCTCCTTCGTTCAACTCATTCTTAAAATCGCCAAGGTACTCGCCAAGCTCTGGTTTTGTTTGACCCGGTGAAGTATTGAAAATCACACTGTCTGTATCGAAATACAGCACGCGTTCTTTGAGCTTGTTGAGCTGTTCGTAGAGCTTGAGACGGGCGTGGCAGGTTGTGAAACAGGCAATGAAGATGTTGAGGTTGGGCGACACGGGGTCGTCTTGAAGCTGGTGTTTGTAATGAATCTCGACCCGCTGTCCTGTGAGCACGGACACGTACCGGATATCATACTTGTCACTGTCATGTAATGCGTGAAATTTGATGGGGTCGTAAAATTCTTTGACTTGGGTTTTGTTGGGTTTCTGACCAAATTTACCCCACATTGAATTCAACATCATCTTCGCAAGGGTACGTAAACCAGGATTTTTTTCGATGTTGGCGGGGTCAAGTTGGGTTTCTACTTTTTGTAAGTACTTGGTCACATGCTCTTGTTGTTTGACAGGGTCGTTCCCGACATGCTCTGGCCAACCGCTCGCTTCTTCCTTGATTTTGAGCCAGGTGTTGACATAGTCAGCAAAGAAACCTTCTTTTTGTTGTTGTTCTTCAGGAAAATTCCGGACTTGATGGATGTGAAGAATCTTCTAGCCACGTTTCACCACTTCTTGCAGTTCTGGTGTACACCAGGTCCCTGTAATCTGCCTTTCTTCGTCATTGTGGTTACAAACATAACTTCTTTCCAGCATGGGTTTCTCCATTTCTGTTTCCACGCAGCTGCGACACAGGGGAAACGTGAGGTTGTCGTTCTGACGTAGTGGTAAGACGGGATGGTACAGCTCATAGGGTGGGAGGACAGTACATTTCGCGATGCCAAAGTACTGGAAAATGTTATCTTCCGGTTCAAAGATGATCTGTGGATGTTCGATCGGATAAAATTTGTTTTTATTGACGTAGGGATACAGGGACGTGAAGTCATAGTAGTCGATTTCTTCATCATCCTCGGTCTTGTGGTAGAGTTTGATGGCATTAGTTCTTCCACCGCAGAAAGCATCACGTGGGTTGAGTGGAGAGACAATTTTCAATTTGTTAACAAAGTCACGTACAGCTGGATCTTTCTCAGGCTACTTAAGGCATCAAAAGACCCCCACCAGAGAATTGAAAGATCTTTATTGGTTGTGGACATAAATGACTTAGTGCACCTATAAAATTAACCTGACGTTTGTTTGACTAGTTTAAGTGGACGTAAAAATTTCTGTGTGTCACGTGACATTCGTTTATCTGTGACGTCACTAAATACGTTTAATGAAATGGGGTAAGGTTATGCATAAAAAGTTGCCAAACAAATAATGTCAAACTGTCCAACAAAGTACGAGTGTTGTATCTCTGCCTTGTAAGTGGGTACTTGTAATTTGTATTAGAAGTTATTAAACTATTTACTATGTCACGTGACCTGTTTTGTTTAAATAAAAAGTTCTTATTGGACGTGGACATGAATACAAGGCTATTTCTTAAAGACCTGTTACAATGTAAAAGAATTACACACAGAAATGATTAATTAAAGTTTATTTACCATACCCCATTTTAGTCTAAAGTTTTTAACCGTTAATTATCTTTTTAGGGTCACATGACGTAAATTTAAAATGTAACATTTTTTTTTATAAAAATTAAGGATACTGACTTGATTGTATCCTACAAATTTCAGAAAGATCCAACAAAAACTTCTTTTTAGAACAAAAATATGTCATATTAAGAGGTGAACCATGCCTTAAGTTGCCTGAGTTTTGCTTGAGCTCGGACCATTGACATTCCCACATTTGCTTCACGTTGTAACCACGACTTGATAAATCAAGGTCTTTACGTTGTGTGCAGATGAACACATCTTCCATGCTTTTGTCTTCCAGACGACGATGCGGCTCACTGCGGTTGGGATAGCAAGTGCGACACCCGTGCCAAAAACACCCTTGGAACTCGTACACGGTCTTGGTGGCTTCGTCATAACCGTCTACGGTGTAGTTGGAGTTGGGAATTCTGAATTCTCCCTTGTTTCTAGCATGCTGAATCCTGTGGAATCTTCCTAGTGAAGCCATTCCAGCGAGACATGTGAGTGATTGGTGTTGAGTCGCCAGCTGTGAAGAGGTTCCGATGCAATTGTGTTTGGTTCCATTCGATTTTGACGCAGATCGCCGTTGCATGTGGAGGCGATGGTCATGCAGCTGAAAGGATTAACCTTTGATTTTTCTTCAAACAGTTGTTTGAACTTTAAGCAGCCTTCTTTGAGGAGTTTGACATCCGTTTCACAATAAGCCACCAGCTCTTCAGCAAATCAAACGTGCCCGTTTGTTTAGCATGCCATGTTTCAAACGCTTTACAGCCACTCACAGACATCACTTCCGGCATGTAGTAATGTTGCGCGGGGATTGGGCCGACGTACGACTGATTCTCTAGTGTATTGAATAGATGAGGAAAATAACCTTTTTTCAGTTCATTCAGTCCAAAGGTTTTTGGAAATGCAGACAGCGGCATTTGAAAAAAATGACAGAGAGTCAATGAAACCGTTCCTCGGTTTCCGCCACGACTCGATTTGCCACGTGCGTTTAGGTGTCTTGCATCGCTTCAATGTCGAAGAACACATGAAGGTGTGTTTTCTCTTCTTCATCAATGTCCATCGGTTCGTGATTGGCAGCTAGAGTCGCTAGACCAGCCGCAGCCCCTCGGTTCTTTGTCTTTTTCTTCTTCTTTTCTTGGTTTTCCTTTTCCTGTGATTTAACCACCTGAATAAAACACCGGTGCTCTCGGGTATCAACGTACTCGTGACAGGAAGGGCAGTCTGCAAAACCACATAGATGTTGTCTCTGCTCTTTAAGACCCACCATTAATTTTTGACACGTGGGACATTTACGTCTCTGCGTATACATGCTGACATTTTTTGCATCTGCAACGGTGCCCTTGTAAGACTTGCTCCCATGTTATAGAACACAGGTCTCCCCAAAGAATTTTCGTTTACACCTGTCACATACAAGTGAGGCGGGACGTCGCTGAGCTTTGGCTTCATGATAATCGGTGCAGAAATTTTGCAGACAAGCTGAGCAGTGATCCGGGTTCTTGTGGCAGCCATGTTGACCTTCGTGATCGTACGGTTTGAGACAATGCCCACAGAAATAGCTGGTACCAAAGTAGCCAGGGAGACTGGTGAAGACATCATAATGCTGCTGATTGTACAGAAGCACCACAGTACCGCTCAGAACTAAACGAACATCGAACGCGCGTTCTTAACGCGAAGGGTTAAACGCGCGCACATGTTTTGCTGCGTGAGACTGCGTTTGAACTTCCCGTTATAACGCGTTGAAGTAAACGCATTAGTATGTATGAGCTTAGTTATTGTTTGCTTCTTTTGTTACTGTGTGAAAGGAAGTTCACGATCTTTCCTAAAGGTAACATTCGATATGAATATGTTTTGTTTTCAAGGAGCAGACAAGTTCTAATTCTTTCGTACCGGCTGAATATAGCGGCGGTTACAATCAGACCATTTTGTTTTGTCTGTTTGGATTCATTCAACTTACGAATAAAGTGGTTTTCAGATGGCGCCGTGAAAAGAAAAACAACAGACAACATCGTGAGATTTTATTTTTCAAGATCTTAAAAGATCCTTATCGTGTCCGGACACGGGGGTGTTTTCAAAAACCTAGATATCCAGCAATCTGATAGAATTTTAACGCAAAAAATGCAAAGCGATTGTAAGCAATATTTCGGATTTGTGGTAGAGGAATTCGCCGGAATTACAGGTGTATCCGAGCTTTTTGACTGCTGGGCATTTTGTCTTCTTGAGACCGTGACCAGCGAGCGGATCACGCAAGAATCGAGAACGTGGCGATGTTCCGAGAATTTGTCCACCACAATCCAAAATAATTTTTAGAGTCGCGTTGTATTTCCAAACAAACATCAAATACTCTCCATACATTCCGACGCCGCTTATTGTGGGAATTCGGTCACGGTTGTTCAAAAAACTTGACACGATGTTTGTTTTTATAGTTCACACAACGTTGCTTCAAGCTGTTCAAGTTTGACTCCGGTGGAGAAAGGAAATATCATGGTGTCAAATATCGCAGTGCAGTGGACGTCATAATTTTCATTTAACGGGCTGCTTTTATTGCTTGAACTTAATGAAACTGATCGCCATTTAATAAGCGTTAACTTAAAGTCGTTGGTGATTTACCTTAGAAGGCATATTAAGTAGGTTTTTTTCCTTCTTGCGTAAATTACAGACTTTCTCCAGGTACGTCGCTTATCAGGCGCTGGGTTAGGGGTGGACCATTTGATTTTTGATGGGGGGGGGGGGGGGGGGTTTGCAGGATTTTTAGGCTGCTAGATATTTTTTTTTTATTCTTCTAGCCCTGCAGGATTTTTTTTTGTAATCTCCATGTCCTTGCACGATATTTTTTTGATGGAAATTTAGTACACAAATTTTGAAGTACACTAGTTAACTCGACCGTCACCAGGCACTCAAAATTCACCCTGTTAAAAACTACCTTTACACGCAATGCCCTTTGAAGTTGACATCAGAGGCGGATCCAGGGGAGGGGTTGAGGGGGTTGCAACCCCCCCTTTGAGAATTTTTTTTGTGTCATTTTGCTTGGTTCTTCGTAAAATAATAATAGAATAATTTTTTTTTTTTTGGGGGGGGGGACGGGGCATGGCTCTGGACCCCCTCAAGATATCGCGCCAGAGGCAGGGGCCGTCACTCGCATTCCACACCATCGGTGTTCAAGGTTACTTCGGTAGTGTACAACCCCCCTTTCAGAAATTCCTGGATCCGCGCCTGTGATATCTTTCTTTCAAAGCAATAAAGAGTTTCATCTTTAGTCAGTGTACAAAGAAATGCATCTCCACTAACTTGTGGCTAGTTGATATCCCTGTCAGGTTAGTGGATGTTATGCATCACTTGCCCATTGGATCACTTGCCCACTGGGCAAGTGAACGTTTTTTATTTCTAATTATGTAATGCTACTGAGAAAAGCCTTCAGACTTGCGTGAAATGGTTCCATCTTGTCCAAAGAGCGAGCTGGAAAATCCATCTTATTTGACCCTGTTTATTGCTTTCAAAGCAAGAGAGGGGGACTTCAAAGAAGGAGACATTGAACAGTAATCTGGCTTCTCAAAATACGCATTTAGTATTTGGAGTTATCTAGAGTTAAAAAAAAAACATTAGGGTTCAAGAAATGGGGACCTCACTGTAGATTTTACCAGTTAACACGACATTTTGAGTGGACGTAGAAGCAGCTGGAGGGGGTATAATGCTTAATTCTTATTGATGGATAAAATAGACAGTCTGCCAGCTTGTGCTGTATTAAAGACATTGTTAAATAAACATTTTTGTTACCACCCCTGGGGCCCGTCTCTCGAAAGTCCTGGTAACTTCACGGGCCCGAAATCATATTTTGAAATCAAAGCCTCAAGAAGAGTAGGGTGTGTTCTGACCTCTAATGAAGTCCATTTTGTTTCGTTAGCTCATAACTTTACTGTATAATTTTCAAACCTTTTGAAACTCCCATCTGGAATTAGCCTATTCCAGGCGTTCAGTTAGTCACGGCACAGCGCAGCGCTGTGCCGTGACTAACTGAACGCCTGGAAGAGGCTAATCTGGAATGGAAAACTAAACATCTTAACGGACTCGGTAATTACCGGGAGCTTCGAGAAACAGGCCCCTGGTTACTACACCTCAGTTTCAATAGGTGAAAAAAACAGATTGGTAGTTGACCCCTTTAAAAGCGTTTTGATTTATTTAATCGTCTTTTGTACTCGTACACATATCCAGAGCATCAGTTACACATGCTTGTATATTTTGAACCCTGAACCCTGAAAAGGTGAAAAAAACAGATTGGTAGTTGACCCCTTTAAAAGCGTTTTGATTTATTTAATCGTCTTTTGTACTCGTACACATATCCAGAGCATCAGTTACACATGCTTGTATATTTTGAACCCTGAACCAATTCAATGTAGCCTGCTCTTACTTTTGTTTGTTCCATTTCCTTCTCTATGAAGTAAATCGTACTTTCTTACAAAAAATACCTGCACGTGACAACTGTTACGGTGGGAATCTGAACGCATGAATATCTTTGAATGATAATATCCTTCTAGATCAGAGGGTTCACTTTAATAGGAAATGTAATAGGTAGACTATGCGTCACGCGCTTTCAAAATACCAAATCACAGATCAAAAAATGTGATGCTCAGCCCTGTATCATGTGACTCACAGCTACTTTTGGGGCCGTCACGTATCACGCAAAAATCCTTTGCCACGCCCCGGTTACGGCTGCCCGATATTTTTTTTCCTTCTTAAGAATTCTGCATGATATTTTTTTTTAACCAGAAGCACATGCTGGATATTTTTTTTGGGATTTGCACAACCCCCCCATCAAAAATCAAATGGTCCACCCATTAATTGAAATCGTCTGGCTTTCAATCTGCTGTTCATTTTGTCGCAATTTTCATATTTGCTATCACTACTGTATGTGATTACTTCCATCCGATACAGCGAAATTTTCGCCGACTATGGATGCCACGATGCGCTCGAGAACAGAATTACGTTTTCAGGGGCACCCAACGACAATTTTCGGAAAAATATCTGTTCGGAAGACGATTTGAGATCTAGAATTTTCGGAACATTTGTTGTAAAATTACTTACTTGCGTGCCTCTCCTAGGATTTTCGAACATCTAAAAAATGGTAAAATTGCCCATTTTCAACGGATTTTTACCTTAAAAAGGTCACCTAGAATTTTCGGGAGCCTTTTTTCTGGCTGAAATTTTCGAACAGGTAAGGTTTGATCCCTATAATTTTCGGATCACTGGACTTTCAGCTAGGAAATCCGAACAGATGAAAAATTTATAGGGGATAAAAATATGCCCACATTCACCGTTTAAATACTAAAACACGTTTAGCAATGCTATGTTTAAGTGGTTTTGAACTATATTCTCGTTGGGTGCCCCTGCGTTTTCACAGGGCAGAGATGTTTTTTTTTACGGCTTAGACGGTTTTGTCTTCCTGCGGTAAGCGGAATAATCCACAAGGTGGACCAACAATAATTTGAATAAAACTTGCTCCGCGTAATGCGGCAACATCATTTGGCGCCTTATATCAGTGATAGCGTTATAATGCGGTTCTGCGAATGGTTAATTTTTTTTACTGCGCCTGCAATTCGCTGTGTTTTCATTTGAATTTACCCTGCGAGCAGAGGTCTCTTCGATCTTCCTAGAGGAAGATCGAAGAGTTCTCTGCTCGCAGGGTAATTTGAATTTCGCTTTTGCATGGATTTACAAATCATGCATTTGCTTTGAACTGAAGTCGTGCTTTGTTCGCCGTGACAAAGCATCACAAAAGGAATATTGGTTATGAATAACAAAGGCTAACGCGTTGACGAAAACGCGTGGCCCTTTTGCGTTGGCATTAACGCATTGGCCATTTTAACGCGTTAGGGGTTCGTTGAGTACACGCGTTTTAGGTTCGCTTAGTAATTCTGAGCGGTACTGTAGCTGCTTGTCTTGAGGCGGGCCAAACGTATCCACACGATAGCTGCGGGTTTCGTCAATGACGAGTAGCTGATAGCCGTACACAGAAGGAGCCATAGAGAACTTTGTTAATTCTTCATAGCCGCAAGCGCCAAACGGTACTTGAGCTTCGGTGTGAATATTCCAAGCTTCGGTTCTTTGGATAGATTTACCATTATTAAAACTCGGCCATTTTGGGTGGTAGTAAACCTTCGCTTTGGCAGTGACAATAGCGTGAGCACAGCATAACTCGTCTTTGTTTTTTATCGTGACCACGGTATATTTGAACCGTTTGAACGTTTCAGGATGACTGTGCCCCGGTTTCATCTTTCGTTTTCCACTACCCAGGGGTGCTGCGTGAACTTGGGTGAAAGAGAGTTGGAATGAATGGTCCAATTCAAAGTTCTCGTTAGAGTTGAGCAAGCGGGCCATTTGCTCTAAAATTCCATCCACGCGGTCGCTACCAACCATCCACTCGTCAGCGGTTAGCCTCCGATAACCATAGGCGTGGTTTAATCGATTGCTTGCAAGGTTGAAGTAAAGGTAATCCTGTCCGGGAATGTTTTCAGTTCTGATTAAATTTTGTAAAGCGGTGTGTACAGCGTTGCTGAGGGCTTGTGTGAGGCGTTGCTGTTCTACAAACTGACCTTCTTGTCTTAAGTTGGCAGTGTAATGCCTTTCTGCTACCCCCATACGCTCACTGCGTCGATCCATGTAAGGGTTAACATCCAGGACAAATCGGTCAGGTTCCCGGGAAAGAGGATTACTGCCAATTTGTTCTTGGTAGACCAATTGTCTTTCCAAAGCATCCGCGGTTGCCGCCAAAAAGGCGATCGTTCTCAAATTCCTCCATGGCTTCTATCAAACTCTGATCGTCCATCATGATGTAGAATGAGGAACGAAGTCAATTCAGCGTTGTTTTATAACATCAACAGACCAATCAGAAAAAAAGCTTGAGCGTCAGCGTCATTGTCAACCAATGAGAAATAAGATTGAACAAATTTGTCTAAACAGGTCCTAGAAGCATTATGAATTTTAAAATAAAAAACATGAAATTAAAAAACATGAAAATAAAAACATGAAATTAAAAACATGAAGTTGAAACATGAAACGAAAAGAAGAAAAAGAAACATGAAAACATGAAATTAAAACATGAAAAAATAAAAACATGAAAATAAGACATGACTTTAAAATAAAAACGAAAATAAAAAACATGAAATAAGAACGAAAAATAAAAGGTCTTCGGTCATATGAGTAATTGAATGAAACTAAAAACAAAGGTTTACAAATAAAAACAAATCCGAAGCGAAGGTTAAAGCGAAGCGAAGATTACAAACATAAAGAAAGAAAAGGTTTGCAAAACCTAAGAACATGAATTTTGGAATAAAAATAAAAATAAAAAGTCGTATTTTGAAATAAGAACGAAAAATAAAAACATGAATATAAGACATGTGAAAAATAAAAATGAAAAATAAAAACATGAAATAAAACCATGCGAAAAAAATAAAAACGAAAAATAAAAAACTGAAAATAAAAACATGATTTAAAATAAAAGAAACATGAAAATAAAACCATGCCAAAAATAAACACGAAAAATAAAAACATGTGAAAAATAAAAACGAAAATAAAAACATGACATAAAACATGCTTTAAATTAAAAAAAAACATGAATTTGAAATAAGAATGAAATATAAAAGGTCTTCGGTCATATGAGTAATTGAATGAAACTAAAAGCAAAGGTAAACAAACCGCGAAGCGAAGGTTTACAAACTACAAGTGAATATTTAGGAAACGCTTCGATAAAGCGAAGCACATGAAATATAAATTAAGCAAAGAAAACTACAAGCGAATATTAAGGAAATCAAAGTTAATAATATAAAATTAAAGGTTAATCAAAACGAATATTTAGAAACGCTTCGTTAAAGCGAAGGAATATAAATTAAGCAAACCGATGAAAGCGAAGGGTTTAGCAAAGGCAAAGCGAAGAAGCGAAGATTTAGGAAACATGATACAAACTATAACCGAAGATTTCAGCGAAGCGAAGAATTAATTTAAGTTTGCAAGATAAAAACAAACCGGGAAGCGAAGATTACAAAGCCGATCAGAGCGAAGATTTAGGAAACATGACACAAACTATAACCGAAGATTTAAGCGAAGCGAAGAATTAATTCAAGTTTGTAAAATAAAAACAAACCGATCAAAGCAAAGGTTACGAACTATGAGCGAAGGTTTAGCAAAGGTAAACAAACCGCCAAGCGAATAATTAATTTAAGTTTGTAAAATAAAAACAAACCGATCAAAGCGAAGGTTACGAACTTAGCCACCTCCTTGTCAAAATAAGAGAGTCCCTGTGGCAGTTTCAAGTTGTAATCGCTATGATAATGATGACGACCCCATTGAGCTTTGTGGTGTTTAAAAAAAGGCCACAAAGCGCTTTATGGGGTTTTAAATAAGCTACAAAGCGCTTTGTGATGTTTTAAATGGGAGAAATCAAATTATTTCAGAAAATAGCTGTGAGATATATGCGAATAAACGGCCATCTAGTTTTCAATACTAAATCCCAAAATAAAACACCACAAAGCGCTTTGTGGTGTTTTGAATAGGCCACAAAGCATGTTGCAGTGTTTTGAATAGGCCAAAAAGCGCTTTGTGGTGTTTTGAATAGGCCACAAAGCGGTCTGTAGTGTTTCGACTATTAGTGCTGTTTTATAAAGCAAAGCGAACTAGTAACAGTTATAAAGCACTCCGGTCATAAAATCTACTCGGCAAGAACGTACTTTTCTGTAATGAATGTCCGATGCCAAAAAAAAAAACAAACAAACAAACAAACAAAAAAAAAAGCGCTGGAGACATGGCTTATCCAAAAAGGTTCAGTCAGCTTCCACAATGATATACTGAGAAGACGGCTTTCGCACCGGCTTTCATGCAGGGTTAGGAAGAGAGAAATATTGGGCAGATTGAGAAGCAGTTTAACAGCACCGAAATTAAAATTAGCTACAATGCTCCTCAGAGATTCAGGGGATTTTATTTTGCCTCTATTTTAACACTGACTGATCTGAACGATTTGAGGGTAATCGAAGTGTGGAGTTTTAAATGCGGAATATTGGCTGGCCGGGAACACGCAATTCGCACATCGGAGAGCAACCGCTGTTTATAAATCTTCGATCGAACTTCCATGTTGAATTTGTAACTGAAAAGGCACTAAGCGGTCAATTTGCGAAAGAAATATTGTAAGGCAAATGCAATTTTTTTTTATAGGGTCAAATATATTGCTTCCGTGGCGTACCCAGCTACCCCTCGAAAAATCAGTTTTGCCCGAAGACCGAACTGCAACGGAGTCTAGTTACCAGTCTTAAGCTGCGTGTTATTAGATAGAATGCATGATATGATTGGCTCAGTATTTCACATTACGTCAGAGGACATGTCTGCCACATAGGACATAACTGCAATGGTACACACCTTCGATGTCACGTGATCAAAAGCCTCAACATATTCGCTTGGGACTGGGCCGTTTCCAGACACTCCGTGGAGAGACTATGGTGATACCAAGGATCTTGAAGAATTTCCTGTTTATTCTGATACTCAAACACTAAAAGGAAAAGTCAGATGATAAGCGGTGCAAAGTTACAAACGTGTCTTCGCGGGTCATTTTTAAGCACGTTCGATCTTTCTGCGTCCAAAGATGTCTTCGAAAAGCAACTGTTTATCAGTAAGCTCCGGCACAGTGTTGTCTGTGGTTTGCTTGCTTCTTTACTCCGCTGGATTCATTAGAATCGAGCTGAAGTTTAATGATCACGATCAAAGATTGACTGCTGTCGAGGAAGTCATTTCTCAGATAAAACACGGAATGGCGGACACTTTGAATAAAGGTAAGGTATTGGTGTGTCGGGTTATTGATTAAAACTGAAGCCTCTTCCTCTTTTGCAATTCGCTAATAGATCGTCTCGGAATATTATATTAAACTGGTAATAGTTAACAAATAAAGAAGCCTAAGCCGTGTATTACACTATGATAAAACACGATGGTCATTTGAGAACACGAAGAAAATGTAGAAAACACGAGCCGCAGGCGAGTGTTTTCTACATTTCTCGAGTGTTCTCAAATGACCGGAGTGTTTTATCACAGTGTAATACACGGCTTAGGCTTCTTCATTTGCTTTAAAATATAGATTTTACCCGCGCAAAACAATAAAAAACGCTTTTTCTATGTTTTATACTCTGACAAAACATAGGTTTTTGACCAATCAGAGCGCGCGCTGGGTCCTATCTATATTTTAATTATCACTAAAGTTGCCCCCGCTTTCTTCTATTTCTACTGATTGAAAACAATGATATCGAACGTTTTTGTATGAACTAAAAATTTACCTTTGTTTGTTAACTATACCACTCATACTGTTCAAGTAACTTGGGCATCTTACCATGAATACTAGTACACCTAAATGGTAATAATGCTGCCGAAGGGGAGAACAACTTTAAGTATGCTAGCAGTTACCCTATGAACTGAACTGTGAAGAATTGATTTGCACAAGACATATTTGAATCGTTCTGATAGGAAATCAATTGAAATTGTTATTGGGTTGGGTGCTTTGTGGGATTGAATAGATCTTGCGTGCAAGTGCCCTTTTCTTCACCAGAATTTGAACTTAATACACATTTTGCAAGCAGCAATTTGACCCTGAAATAAAGGAAAGGCAAATTTTACATAATTCAAATTAGTTGCTGTGGAGCGAACGTAGCGAGCGAACAGCAACATAATCAGGATTTAAAAAGAATATATAAAAGTGAGAACGAATTCTCGAATTCATCACTTTTCAAAAGAATGGATTGCATTTAACAACAGTGCACTGCGCCAATTTTTACCAGAGTGCATTGTGCCACCAACAAGACGAGATGACATAATCGTCTTTTCGCGAGGAATCCAATGAGAATTTTTGCTCTTATTTACTTGTAAAACGATGTGCAGGAGATCGTTATTGACTTTCACAACTCAGTCTTGCTTTTGTTTTAAATGCAGTACGTGAAACTATTTGTAAATCTGGATCAATAATTATGACGTACGTCCGATTATAAACTTAATATGTCAGTGGTAATAATATGGCAGTCTCGCCTCCGTGGTCGAATTATAATCAGATGAAGAGAAATTAAATCATCGTTACTAAAACTTGTAGAATAATTAAAACAAACGGAAACTGTAGAACACACTTATATCATATATGCCACGATCTATTCCTTTTCATCCGAACATGAATTTTTAAAAACTTAAGTTTTAGCATTTCAGACATCCGGCGATGGACGCGTCTCTTGACAATGTCAATACTCTGGAGACATATTTAATGCGCACCGGTACAGAATTTATAAGTGAGATTTCTGCTGCTACAATTTTCACATCTCAGTTCAATTTCCATGTCTTTCGATTTTCATCCTTTCGATTTTCTGGTCAAGGGGAGGTAGATGTGTCTCGTTTGTGTATGTGCTTTATTGTCCCCATCCCTTGTCACGGTATCCAATTATCTAGGGATCGAGTTTCGCCACCAACCAACTCGCCACCAAAAAACCATCTCGCCACCAACCAACACGCCACCAAGAAACCATCTCGCAAAACCAACCAACTCGCTGCCAAGTAAAGAAGTCGAGATGAATTAGCTGTTCGAATGAGAGCAAAGTAGTCGAGATGAAAAAGCTGTTCAAACATAGATCGTTTGCTTGTCTGTATGCAAATTACATGTTGTTGGCGACATAGTTGATAAATGATCCGTTGTCTTAGGCGAGCGACATTAAAAGCGCGCATGTTCTTTTTTGTAGCATGGTTTTCAAAACAACACAAGTCGCGCTCTTTTTTTGACTTTCTTGTTGTGATTATGCAGTAGTCTTTTGCGTTGCTTTCGTAGCTGATTATTTGTTTATTTATTTATTTATTTATTTATTTATTTCGGAGTCGTTTATACAAAGTAACTGTAAGCTGATATCTTAGGGTTACCGCCGTGCAGCACATATTTCAACGTAACACGAACTGTGTGAGTATTTTACACAACTAAACAAGGTAGAACTAATTTCAGTCTCAGTTCGGCTTGTGGTACAATGTTATTAGATTATTGGTAATCGGTAATCGATGGACCGGTAACCCTTGTCACACCTCGCCATCGATTCGTCATGATGCATGAAGTTGATGCATACAAGGACAGATTTTCATTTACACACCAAAATTTGACACTACTTTAAGAAATAAAGGTTACAATGAAAGACTTGCAACGCAGATAGATTAATGACTACATAAAATATCTCACTATCAACAGAATGTGCCGCAGCATTACTATCTTTAAGAAACCCTGGTAAGGATCTGAAGAATAAAAGCAAAAAGAGAAAACAGTGACAAGAAAGCACATGATTCACTGCGCATCCTAAATCATCCATTGGCTCATAACCACAATTCCTTGCGCCATATCACTGTGCATCCAAAATTGTTTCCTTTCGCGCATGTCCACAATTCCTTCCGGCATACCCCTGCGCATCCTAAATCTCCCATTTGCACATAACCACAATTCCTTGCGTTTAGTAAGAAAAAGTGATTGCAAGCCTCTATAATTTGATCTTTTGCTGATTAGAAAGCTGCCTCGCTCGATCGCTTCAGGCTCACTCGCTGCGGCAGCAATGATCCAAAGAATCAACTTAGTGAACTAAACAACACATTCTGTTTTTATTACATGATATTCTTTACTTAATAGCAACTGCAGAATACACTGCCACTTCAAAGGTACTTCCCTGAAGAGTGTGAATACGTGGATATGAAGTGGCAAAGACCACCCCTCCCCTAAGTGTAGATTGAAGTGCATGGATACGCAGATACGCGGATACGTAGTTCAGGCTTTTAGAACGAAGCATTTGCATTGTGTTTTCACGCCCTGGATCACTCATTTAAAGAACGAGAAATACATATCATTTAAATAGAACGAGAAGAATACAAATCACCACATATAAATCTTTACGCAACTAATTAATGACTAATTCTTATTAACTCCGTATCCGCGTTCAGGATGTTTGAATGTGTTTCAATTTGTTTTAGATCAGAATCTCGATCATTTCAGAGCGAATTTATTTGATCACGCTATAACTGTAATGTAGAAATGTTGAAATTGGGGTGTATTTATGACCTTGTAGTGCCTCTCGAAGATGGCGAAACCCGACCTAATTACATTTAACCGACACCATTGCCCGAGACCACTGTGCGCGCCTAGTTTCATCAAATCGAGAAAACCTCATGTACAGACTCTTAAGTTGACACAGCTTCAAGTTGTCTTTCATGTCATAAAACCGCTTTCGTCTGAGTAAGATGCAGACAGATGAACCTGACTGAAACATATTATTCGTAGTCAAATTGGCTTCAAAAAAGGTGCTGAGTGCATTTTACACACAGAAACAGCCACGAGGCTAAAGCTGATCTTTTGTACTAATTAGGTATTTCACTCTAATTCTTGTTTAGAAATTTCGACACTGCACTCTGAGAAGAAAGAGAGAAACAGTGAAACAAAGCTTCACAGAATCACACGTAGCATTGCCAACTATCCGAGTTTTAATAATTCAGCCAAAATGAGAGCAGTTTTGGAAGACGTTGTCACATCGAGTTTCAAAAAGATCTGTCAGAAAAGGGGAAGCCCTAATGTTTGCCCGCGAGGACTGCCGGGACCTCCCGGAAGGCGTGGAAAAAAAGGTTCCCAAGGAGTCATGGGACCTCCTGGGCGAGGTGGAAAGCAAGGAATTATGGGACCACCGGGCATAAGAGGAGAAAAGGGAATAAAAGGAGATATCGGGCCACAGGGAATACCAGGGATAAAAGGTGAACCCGGAGAATCTATTTCTGCACCAAAAGTGACTATTTCCCCGGCTTCACAACTGACTGTCAACGAAAGCAACACTGCAACACTGTTTTGCTCAGCTACTGGAAATCCCGCTCCCCAGCTATCTTGGGTGAGGGTTGATGGATCGTTACCTAGCAACAGGATAAAGGTGACGTCAGATGGGCTGATGCAGATTAGTGACGTTCGCTTAGAGGATGCTGGGAAATACAAATGCGCGGCTCGCAATATTCTGGGAAAGGATGAAAACGCCGCGAACCTTGTTGTACAGAGTAAGTTGAAATTATAATACATTATTTTATCTCACCTCAAAATTTGTCGAGGAGGCCCCAGCCAGAATCAACCTTTACATGTTATGTATATATTAATAAAAACTATTTCAGGACCTGAACGAGCAATTAATTACATATTTTGTAAAACGTAAAATGCGGGAAAATGTACTATAAAGCTGCTATATTTGACATGCACTGTCACGCAAGAAAAACATAATTCGAAAACCATTCAGTGGATAAAGTTAAGAAGCCATGATTTATAGGTGATTGAAAAAGAAGACTCTTCTCCAAGTTTGTTTTTTTTTGTGCGGTTTTCTAAACTTCAGACATTTGAGAAAATATTTTTCGCTAACTTCACAGGGCCCAGTATGGAGTCGTCTTGTTGGTGTAACTCCGTGGAAAATAGTGCTAGTAAACACGTGGAACTTACTCCGGCTATCTAGGCGACTGAGTATCTGTATTGAACAAACAAGCATTTATGCAAGCACTTTTCCTAATACTCTAACTTCTGAATAGGCCAAAAATCACGAAATTAGTATATATTTTTGGACAAACGCGTTCGTAACTTTATGCCACGCACCACCATAGCTCTGTAGTTTAACTTCGCCGGTTTCCAGATGAAACAAGCTACCAGGCTGAAAAGTTGTAAACAGATATAAATTTACCTCCTCTTATGCCTGAAGAAGATAACGATGACATCACTTGCAAGCCAAGAATTATTGGTCACTCTTGACGTACATCCCCAAGCGGTTAAGACTCTAATATTACAAAGCCACTCATGATGTAGAGGATATTACATGACCGCGCGTGGATGTGAATTTTATCTTCGAGTGTTCAACTAGATATCTGAGATGTCGAGCTGAACACGAGAAGATAAAATTCATATCCACAAGCGGGCATGTAATATTCTGTTTATTACATAAACATACTAATGACGACGGCTTTGACGATTTTCCGAAGATTTCCAACTACTTTCCGAAGATTTTCGAAGATTTTTCCATTTTTTTCCGAGGGTAAAGTGAACGTTTCCGAACATTTTTCGGAGATTTTCCAAAGATTTCCGAAGATTTCCGAAGATTTCCGAGGAGGCACCGAGGATGTTTCGATCATACAGCAACGTATCTAAGTACTTTTTTAAGGGATTATGGACCATAGCAATGGTTGTCATTTTAGTAACTATGGCAACACCAATATCCTCACATGTGAAAGATAAAAATACTACGTTCACTGCGTGCGATGAAGATATGATTTTTTAATAAAAGGAGAAATCCTGGTATTTCACAGGTGTTTATGTAATAAAAAGAAATCTGAAATGAGCACATTAGCCTAATGTCAGAACTTTGAGCTGACGGGTGACCACCACATATTAATTGAAAATAAGTATAAGTTCAGAAAAGAGGCATTTTACATTTTACATTTTAAACACTTATTAAGGAAATAAATTACAGAACAAATAATTCTTAAAAATGTATACAATAAAAAAGTAAATGAAATAAAGAACTAACTGAATAACAGAGACACCTGTAACACTAGAAGAAATGTACATTTAGGTTGAAGATATCGAAAATTCACAGAGAGCAAAAAATGGCCACCCGCCATCTTTACGGACCGCTGACGGCTTTGTGTTCCTTGCATGCTCGAAATTATTGTGAAAAGAGGAAAAGAGGACACGGGTTTGTCCAACTTGAGAATTAATTTAGACGTCTGCTAGTTATTATGGACTTGTTCATTTCCCGCCTTTTCTGGTTTCCTAGTTTTATGGAACTTGCCTCCTAGTTTTCAAGTTGTGAGTTTTTCCTTTTGTGTTTGCCTCTCTTTGTTTCTGTTTTGGTGAGATATAGAACTTATATATATAGAAAATTCCTAGGCTACCATTTCCTGGTTGAAGATAGGTTTAAGGTTGAATGATATTTCAATATGGTGTACGCGTGTCTTCAGTTAACGAAAATGAAGATCGGCATTCAATGCAACGAGCTGTGCTGATGCATTATCATGGCATTAAATATGCCCCAATTTTGTGTGTTGTTACACATGATATTAATTAAATATTATCATCATCATTATCATTATCATTATCATTATTATTATTTTTTTTGGAATTTGCATTTAGGTAAGCCAAAGGTTTCTCTATCGTTTGGACCATCCTACGTCGAAAAGAACAAGAATATCACTTTGCCAACCTGTCACGTGACTAGCTATCCTCCAGCCGTAATCACGTGGTCTAAAGGGTTCGGTGAACTGGTACAAGACAGAGCTGTTTTGAAAGACGGACATCTGTCACTAACAAATGCCCAGAAGAAAGATTCTGGCTTGTATAAATGTAAAGCCACAAATATTTTAGGATATGCCTCGGCTGTTACACATCTAATCGTCGTGGAATTGCCTCAGTTTACAGCCAGGCCGCCCGAGCAACTTAAAAGCCTTACAAACCGCAATATTACAGTCCCATGCAGGGCCACCGGGGACCCCAAGCCGACAGTCACTTGGTTGAAAGAAAACGGGGAGCTACCATTAGGAAGATCAACAGTTAGTGTAGATGGAACACTTCAAATTTGGAACACTAAAGAGGAGGACTCGGGGAGATATACTTGTGTAGCGGCATCGGCTGTAGTGTTAAGAGCGTTGTCTGTGATGAAACTGACTGTTACAAGAGGTAGGATATTCCATGCTCATCGTTCACTTACGTATTCCTTTACCTGCACATTTTGGTCTCTCTCAGATCCAGTTTGGTTATAAATATATGCTGCTTGTGTTTTCAAGACCATTTCTTAAAAATGTTAAGAGC
>JAHPZR010003887.1:0-38461 GCA_019787425.1 Platygyra sinensis
GAATCCGCTGTGAAGATTCCAACGGAGTGGGGGATGGGTAGCATCTTTACTTTTTCCCAGGCCTCACTCATTTCGTTTCAAGAAAAAAACATCGCTCTCCTCTTAAACCAATTAAAATTTGAAACAAGACGCCAAAGGGCGATTCCGTGGGATCCTTGGGCTAGGGAGCGTAGCATTGGAATGAGTTAATTGCCACGCCGGATTAATCAGTTAGATCGGCCATAAAAATCACTGAAGACAGTGTTGAAGAAATTGTCACTGTGCCTGTAGCAGAAAATAGCGTAGGCCGGCGGAAAATTACTGGCAGAAGTAATATTGCAGCGTGAAAAATGGAATTTGTTTTGAGGCTAGATCTGTTACATTCAGATCGCGAGAACTGCAGAAAATCTTAAGACATGAATGGTAACGCAACGTTTTACTAATTTGAAGACTAAAATATTGTGAAGGGCTGTATTGCCGTCAATGAACGTAACGAATCTACCAATGTTAAAACAGGCTAAAATACTTATTGTCTGTTATATAACAAGAGGTGGAACACTGGAAATAAATAACATCGAACGGAATAAACCTTTTCGGAAACACTATTTACATGTGCGTTCTGGTAAACAGGTAAGCTCTATGTCAGCAAGAATCCTTGGGCAAGAATACACAAAACTTTACTGACATCACGTAGCATGATTGTAGACTCACGGATTCAACTAATAAAATTTCGATAGGGTAAAAATATCTTCAATTGCAATTCAATTTTTGAATTGGTTGGTGTCGATATCTTCCGTGATGGACTCCTTGATTTGTGAATAAACTGATGCAATAAATATCGTGTTTCAAAGTTGCTTAAAAACATCTTGTTAATGTTTAGACTACGCAGTTAGGGACTTTGGCCGGATGAACACGCAGGTTTGGTGCCTGAACTCGTTGGTTCGTTTGGCAGGCTCAGAACAGTGATCGAATTCGATGCCGGTGCGTAACACGGAACGGATGATGTTCAATTCAATACACAATGTCCAAATGCCTTCTAAAATGTCCTACCTTCTGTTCATGTTTAATTCCTCTCCTTCAGTGCCAGAATCGCAGAATCACGAAATGTTCCTTGCCCGAATCGCAGAAATTATGCTTGGAAATTACAGTCCTTGCGAGACTGATCGCAGATTGTTTGGAAATTAAAAATGGTTTCAGCTGTCAATCAAATTTGCCGTTTTGCGTCGACGATGAAAAAGAAATTCACCCGAAAACTTACCGTGGCCTGCCACAGGCATCCCACGGAAAAACTGACAACGTCTTCATTAAGGGCATACACTCAGGCCTTTAGCAAACTTTTCAGTTAGATTTTCTACTGCCGCACTTTTTTAGGAAAAAGTAATCATGGCCATTTTCTGAAACACTATTTATTAAACTGCAACTTCGCTTAAAAATATTCTTGGAGAAAGGTTCTAGTAAACTTTTAGAACAAATATTAAAATTTGGCCCGTTCTGGTCACGTGACCGATGACGTCACAGCATTAAAAAAAGCAAAAATGTAAATGTCATTAAAATATTCACCCATATCCAAATTTTTGTTTCCTCGCGTTTAAAGCAACGCGAGATAGCACTTGTATCCAGACTCCCACTTTTTGAAAATTGTACATAGCTCCCTTAATATTTATATTTTGTTCGGTACCCGGGCAGTCCGAAATGGCTCACACCATTGTGCTTTAAACCACGTTGACTTCATTTTCAATAACAAAATAATTTTGTCACAGTGAGCAGAAACGCACTTCAGAGCAAAGTCACGTGACCAATGACGTCATCGCCCTAAGTCTTGTACAATTATTAGTTTATGGTAAGACTTAAGCGGCCTTCACACGGCAAACTAAAGTTGGCAAACTCGTGTTGGCAAACTCAAGTTGATGTGTGTGAACGGCACAAAAACAGTCGGCAAACAAGTTGGCAAACTGTTGGCGACAAATAGAACTTGTCTCTATTCTCGCCAACTTTTCCGCCAACTTTTTCGCCAACTTTTTCGTGTTGGTAAACTCGTGTCTGACGTGTGAACGGTTGGCCAACATGTGTTGGTAATTTTCAACCAATCAAAACGAGCTCTATTCACGTGATTTATTTGCGTGACACTTCACAAAATGGGGGACGCGAGTCAACACTTTTTAAATTTAATCTCAAACCGATTCACAATTGTCCGGCTGTTCGGGACGTTTCATCTTCAGGCTACAAAGATACTAAGAACAAACAAAACAAAACGGAGGAGCGCGCGGACAAACTTGGTTTCGTCCAGACCTCTCTAATTCTCCACCGCTTTCTGGTTCTTCTCTTCTTATCCTCTGTTTGACGGTTGTACGTGATTGAAACTGCACTAAAAAGCGGCCATGTTGGAAATTGCCGTGTTTGTTATTTGCCACGAGTTTGACGTGTGAAGGAACGAGTTTGCCAACTTTTTGAAGTTTTCCAACACGAGTTTGCCAACTTAAGTTTGCCGTGTGAAGGCCGCTTTATTTCTAAACAACGTGGGGGTCTTGCTGCCCTCAAACTGACCAAGTTATTTGGGATTGACGATTTTCCAGCTGCAAAGGATTCTGGGAAGGTTCTTATTATAATTATATATTGTTATTTAATAATTTTTTTTATTTATTTATTATTTATTATTTTATTTTATTCATTTATTTTTATTTGTTTATTATTATTATTATTATTATTATTATTATTATTATTATTTTATTTTATTTATTTATTATTATTATTATTATTATTTTTTTTTTTTTTTTTTGTATTATTATTATTTTTTTTTCGGGGGGGGGGGGGGGGGGGGGGTCCAAACAAGTCCATGTTAAAAAAACAAAGTTGAAAAGTTAGGTCTAGTTAAATTTAATTTCAGTCCTGACTGGCAGCTTGTTTGTTACATGTTAAGTTTGACAGGGCTGTCAAATTATTATCAGCTGATCTGTTATTTGACATCAATAAATAAAGTACTGAATGGCTGTGAGTCAGAGGAGGTTGGCCACGCGCCGAACTGCATTATGGGTTAATATTTCAATATGCTTCAGTTGACACGATCTCTCGTGCTGTTCGGACCTCTGGGAGGTTACCGAAGATCCGTTAAAATCGGAATTACTTTCTTCTTTTCGATGTTAATGCTCAACGTTGAATGCTATTCTGCTACAAAAGTGTTCGGATTACCTTACAAACACATGATGATCGGCGAAGACTATAAAAACGTGAATGTTTTTACGCGCGATCGAGTCCCATGCCTGCAGAGTCGAGTCCACGCGTGATCGATCTGACAATCCTACACACGCAGATGGATATATGCAGCCATTTCCTCGATATATCCTGCCACCTTTTTAACGTTTATCGATACGCGAATGATTGTGCTTCCCGAGAAATGCAGCTTTACGTTTCTCGTCCTATAATATGAGCAAACGAAAGCTTGAATGCGAGTTCTTTTGGCCGCGTGTTATTGTTTACATTTTTGCTTATGCCTTGAAAATTGTACTTAATTCGTTTACAGGGAACTAAAGAGATGTAGTTTGTTTACTCGGAACATTTGTCGGAATTTTTGTATACTGTGTCAACACATGTCGTATATGTACCATAGCCTGAGAATATAGTGCAGTGCCTTACTGTTCTACCGAAAAATGGTCTGTGTACCCCTTCTGTCATACTGGTATAATATGGAGTACTCAGCAAAAATACCTGTAACCCAGGTCATCAGATAAGAGGTCATTAATTAATTGAGAACCCTGTCCTTACATCTAGCTGTTACGAATGATTTCTACTTTTGTGACAATGAATATTGTTTTTGCATATGTACACAAAATTTCCTATTTCATATAGCTAGTTAGTTGACAAATTATGTGAGAAAGAGAAAGTCCAATTTGATGAACAAACTTAGAAAGCACTCTAGCTAGGACATGCAGGCATCCCAAAAGTGTAATCCTTGATATTTATGAGCAGAAGACATTTTCCCAGTGATGAGAGTACTATGATTTGTCACAAGGAATGGTTGGTTATTAGTGTATCACCACATGCACTCAATTATCAGTTAACTGAAATTATACATCTTTCAGTCACTAAAAAAATGAGATAATATTGTATTAAAAATTGAGACTAGGCAGCCATACCACTTCAAAGTCCTGAAATGGTCACTTCCATTTTAAATGAAAATCCTGGTCTGTCCTTGGAGAGAATAAGGTATTTGCTGAGAAATTTCCAAGTCCATTAATCCATACTTACCATAACAAGGATAAAAGGTTTTAAGATTTACACAGTATCTGAAAAAGTAAACCCTTGAGTTGACTATTATTTTAGGGATTAGCTATCTTGCCTTTGAAAAAATTGAGTTGTACTTGCAGAAAGTTATCCCCCGATGCCCCTTCGTGGGCATCTCAACACAAGAGACCAAGAGCCAGTGTATCAGTTTGGGCATCTTTATAAACAAGAGAGGGAGTCTGGGGACTCAAGGATCAAGGAGAGACCCAATCAGGGGGGAGGGGGGGAAGGAGGGAGGTTGAATCAAACAACTAGGATGAGCAAATGAGAAACGATCAGATGGGAGCTGATGTCAACAAACAACTGATCTGGAGTCAGTTCAGAGGGCCTGGGGCTAATTTAGTTATTGCTAGCGAATACTAACATCAATTATTGTAAATCGAATCCCTAACTCTTTTCTGATTGGCCGAGAGCATACAGTGAATTTTCGAAATGAGTGCCCATGACATCATAACTGCAGATTATACAATAATTAATCATGTCAAGGACACTCGACAAGGTCACAGGTAATCATGTCAAGTTTGCTACTTTGTGTTGCTTCCGTCATTGAAGAAGCAAAAACATGACTTCCATTTTTTTCATTTCATGTATAATATGTATAATAAAACAATAATTATTATTCAATTCGGTTTTTTGTGATATCCAGAATAATCTTGGTCGAGTAAGGGTTATCAGCCTCAGCAATCCACTTTGGCTGATAACCCTTACCTGGACCTTGATTATTCTAGATATCACAAAAACCTCATCCAATAACTGTTTATAATCATTCAGTAATTCTGTACAACCAGGCCTTGTACCAAAATGAGAAAGGTGTTGTGTATGTTGACTGGTTCTCTTGCATCATGTGGTTTTACCATGTGCTTTGGCCAAGATGTGTGTATTTCAGTATTGGCCATTAAACTATGTTAGTTGCTTTACATGGTGTCTAGTGGGTTATTTATCTCCCAAAACACCACACTAGGTATATAACATTTGCACATAGGCAAAACAGGTGACAACAAACAAAAAGCTGTACATTACAGAAACAAAAGTATTTTCTTTTTATTGAACTTTACTATCAACATTATATTACAGCCTAAACCTGGCAGTCAAGAAATACATGATAACACAACTATGTGCTAAAATTACAACATTTTGCAGAAAAGATTTCGAAAACATGAAAGTAAAAAATTAATATGTGAACCTTTTTTCTCCTTATAAAGGCAAATTCATCAAGCATACTCAAAGCCACCACATTGTAGAGACAGCATATGAAGATGACTCTGTTTTCATTACACAGCTCCTGGTTATAACACCAGTTATTAATATCCACCAGGAAATCAATATTTGTGTCTACTCTGATCACTGCTGAGAACAACAATTACAAAGAAATATTGAACTATGCTCAGATAAAAGATGCAATATAAATTAAAAGGAGCATATTGACCTTGAATATAAATAATTCAAGGCGTTTTACAGCCTCGATAAATAACATTAATCTGTAAAAATACAGCAATCTATTAAGCACCAGACGTAAAACTAATAACATTAATGTAACATTACAACGGCAAAAAATAAATCGAGTTAAACAGATGCAAATAAGATGAAAACAACTAGGTTTCCCTTCGTGTTTGGTGACAGTGCTGTCTTAATTACCGCCAAAAAAATGTCAAACTATAGACGAATATAACGAGAAAACAGTAAGGGGTGCGATGGGGTGCGACGTCTTAGAAACAAACTATAACTATTCTAGAATACGATGATACATTTTTCTTGGTTGAAAACTCCATTGTTTCGGAGTAAGAAATGGTTGATTATGCACACCGTAAATTGTGACCACGATCCGCCATTTTTGACTCGCCTACAGTTGAATCCCAATAGTGGCAAGAAAGTTCGACAAATTGGCCAAAAAAAGCGACACACTAAAACTTTAGATCCTTACCTTTCTTTTCCTTTAAGCAATTAGATCACCAAACTCGTTAATGCCGAGAAAACACGCAAAGAAATCCTCTTCATCTCTCGAGCGACGATTTCTCCCAAATTAACTCCCAAGAACGCCTCCTGATTGGTTAATTGCCTCTACCATAATGCAGTTCGGCGCGTGACCAACCTCCTCTGGGCTGTGAGTGGTCTTTAGATAATAAGATAAGATAATAAGATAAGTTTGTTGTTGGTTGTCGTCCCTGCTCCGAGGGTTTTTCTCCGGGTTCTCAGGTTTTCCTCCCTCCACAAAAATCAACGTTTCTAAATGCTAATTCGATATGGAAACAATGGATGAAGAGCCACTTCATGAATGCCACTGCAAATTCCCATTTATTTATTTTATTATTTATTTATTTTATTATTTATTTATTTTATTATTTATTTATTTTATTATTTATTTATTTTATTATTTATTTATTTTATTATTTATTTATTTTATTATTTATTTATTTTATTATTTATTTATTTTATTATTTATTTATTTTATTATTTAGTTATTTTATTATTTATTATTTATTATTTATTTTTCAGCCTCTTGGAATGACAAAACTTAGGGTAACAAGTGACATGTTGCTAATACTAAAAGGTGGCTTTTTAGAGATCAATGCTTTTTAGAGATCAAAAATTGCACTAAAAACTACATTTGCTGTTAGTACACTTCTTACACCAGAAAGCAAATGCATCTGGAAATGTTAAAATGTTCTCATGTTAAATCAGTGAAAATAACATTATTCCACCAAAATTAAAACCATTTGAATTGAAGTATCATGCATGTATGCATTCTTGTGTGTTTCTGAAGCTTCCTTGCACATATTTTTAATCCTACATGATTAGATACACGATAAAGTTAAGCGGTTTTTTCAACAATACTCGTTAGCAAATCAATAAACTCTGTTAAGTCTTCTGCTCTCAGTTGCTCCGTTATTTTGAGGATGAAATCCCGCCAAAATACTCTCCGCTAACTGGTCTCAGCTGCTCAGGGAGAAAAAAAAAATCGATAATCTCGAATGGTGATTTCCTTTTCTCACACAACGTATTGCAATTTTAACTTTTCATACAGTTATTTGCTAATCTCCCGTAGTGATTTTCTAATCTCGCACAGTGATTTCTCCATCTCACCCATCATTCACGGTATGCGTTAAAAAGTTGGAACGCCGTTCATCTAGCCCATTTCTTTAAGGCTAATTAAAACCCGTCGTAGCCAATATCAAAGCAGCTTTAAATTTGGTGAAATAAGATCAGTTGTGTGCTACTGCACTCATGAAGAGAAAATGGATTTTGGAGGTTTAAGTTAAAATGGTTGCTATGGCAACCAGCCACAGCACTTGGAGATTTTATTTGATAGAAATGACGCTAACAATCTCTGCTCTTTTACAAAACGGGATTTGATTTTAAAGCAAGTCTCGTAGGTTTCTGTTTTGTTATATGCAGTATAACTAATGTTTAACGGTTGGGTCTTGTTTTCCGTACAGGCTTCATTTGGATATAACTTTATTTCGCATCAAACCCAGTGAAAAAATTATATATTGTCACGTGACAGACGTTAAAATCTTATCATGTAATTTAGCTTACTGCATGACGACACTATTGGTCTTTGATTACTCTAAATTTTAGAAATCCTCTTTAATACTCATCCATGTAGAAATGTTTGCTTGAAGTCAGCTGGTACAAAAGTAGACCTTTGAGAAACATGCGCTTAAAATGTCTTACATGATCGATTAAGCATTCAACAAGCGAAACATTGCGGGGGAGGGGGGTGTAGATTGGATCTCCGGAGAGGGGATGTAATGGTTGCTCTCTTTTGTAAAACTTTTATCCAATTGCAGGGTATATTCCTTTATAGAAGTCAAAGAAATGAGCTTGTGATGGTAAATCAGGCAAAGTTTTTTTCCCTAGTAAGTATTTCAATGGAGTTCTGCATCTCTATAGGGATTTATCAGAGAGTATCGTTAATATATGTTTAAACTAATCCATACTTTTGGTAAGGTTCTTACTGTAAACAGCAGTTGCTGCGGCCGTTGCTACGTAAAACGACAAAAAAAATCTATACCACTGTGTACTTTCCCTTTAATTTCACACTCACTACAGGTAATTTCGGCAAGTTTGTTTAAAAAAAAAATATTTTTTTTTTAACAAATGCTCGAGGGTCTTAAGCCCCGACCAAACGATCGCAACATTTCAACGCAACATATCGCAACATTGTTGGGTGCAACATGTTGCGTGCGATTTGCCACCCTGTTGGGACATGCTGCGGCATTTTGGATGTTGTTGGCTAAAACTTGAAAATGATCAAATTTTTCATGCAACATTTTGTGGATGCTGTATGATATTGCAGTCGTTTGGCCAGGTTCTTGCAACAACGTCGCGCCTAGGCATGAGAGCTAGTTCGATTTTCAACTCGCAACATGTCGCAACACGTTGCAACAGGGTCGCCAAACAAGCGCAACATGTTGCGCCACACAATGTTGCAATATGTTGCGATCGTTTGGCCGGAGGTTGCAAATGTTGGACCAACATTCATTTTAAATTAGGGCGTGGTCAATCACGTAATATTTTAGGAAAAAGATTAAACTAAAAAAAAAAAATAGAAACTGTATACATATAAATCATCACATATAAGCCAAACCCAGGCCTTAATTCCATTGAACAATGCTTGAAGGGTACCGCCCAGGCTCTGTAGGCAATACTTTCTGTATATTATGGAACGTGGAATGGCTGTTTACAAGACTTTATATAAACTTGTTCAATTGTACTTTTATTAAAAGGTGTTTTGCATTATGATGGTTCCGGTTCCCAAATTTCGAATGCATAAAGTAACAAGGGTTTATAAAAGTGCAAGAAAGAGTTCTTAATGGAAATTGCTGCTGTTTCCGTGTTGGAGAGATAAGTATAGTCTGCATACGAGCCAAGTGCCCCACCAGGAAGGAGCTTGAACCGGTTTCCTTATCATGCAGCGACTAACAGTATTTCTACTGCTCCCGGGGAGGGATAGTAGTCCATTGCAGGGGCTCCCCCCATAAATCCATAAATCCATTTATAAATCTGGGCGAAGAGAGGCACTGTGAGAGTAAAGTGTCTTGTCCAAGAACACGACACAATGTCCCAAGCCAAGGATCGAACCCGGACTGTTCGCTCGCTTTACGTTTAGGTTTAATCCTCCTTTGGTCCTTCTAGCACCACAGGATTAAAATGTAGCTCTTTACATGCATTTCTGTTTACTGTTTTGCCATTTGTAATTTTGTATATGACATTGTTCGGCCTAGTTCAAAAACATTTGCCATAACACGGTCAAATGGCTCAACTCTACTTAAAATTACTCCTTAGCACACAGCATGAAGTGCCCTTCATAACTGAACACGAGTGAAACGACAAAAAGGTCGAGTGACCGAACAGAAAACGGCAAATTAAAAGTACAAATGTCACAAAACGTGTAGGCAGTCAACCCCACTTACACTAATATTAGCTTGAGCTAAAGATTCTCCGAAGGTAGACTGCTTTGAGGAGCTTTTTTGGTAGCATACCGGAGCTCTGACGGCGTTTAACAAGATGGTGACAATTCAACACAACGCTTCACTGAATAGTTTTGTTCCCGAGTTGCGTTGCACAATTTGACACAAGTCCATAGGACTTCCTGCATATCAGCATCGAGAGGGAATCACTCTCAGTAATAAAAATCCTACACACATTTCGAATCTTCGAGGCAAGATTTCTGTCACTGCCAGCTTTTTCGACGCTACCAAATACCCAAACCAAGTGGTGGCTCTTCAATGCAATGCCGAGCCGGCAAACTGAATTTCGCGGATCAACTGAGTGTCGATTGCTCCATAAACGTTAACACCAGTAAATTACTGACTTTGCTGCTCTTCTGTCAACCAATCAAAATGCAGAATTAACCAGATAAATTCATACATTAGTGTTTTCATGAATATCTAAGTAGACACGTGACCAGCCGATGTCAGGGTGTTTTCCCGCCCCGCCCCCAAGCTAGGGAAAAGGCCCTGGGAGCGAGGTTGTGCCTCCACAATAAGCACTTAATGACTAGCCCCAAGGGAAACATTGAGTTTTGATGGTTTTTTGATGGTCGAGGGGAAACAAAATTGAAACAAAAATTTTGAAGATTTGGTGTTTCGCGGCAAGGGTCAAAAATTCGATTTCGCTCATATTGTTATGGTAGGTAGGCTAGGGTATGACAAAAACTACTGGATAGTTTTTTTGGCAAAATATCCTTTTATTTCAAACAAATATGCAAAATACCAAATTTCGTTGAAATCGCCATTTGACACACCATTTTATTAAACGAGTTTGAGAGCCTCGCATGCAAAACCACATTATTCTTACGTCTTTAAAACACTCAAATATTTTTTGTACAATGTTTAAATGTGTACTGGGTTAATTTTAGGGAATGTTGCGGGTTCTTTTGGGTGCAGAGTAAGACATGTATTTCGTTCACTTAGAACTAGTTCCTAAAAATAATTGATTTTCACCATGTGCGAAACCTTCAAATGGATTAAGCTTCTGGCGGTTGAATCGCCGAAGGATGGTCTACAGATTCGTGTAAACATTTCTTTGGGCAAATGATTGTGAGCGACGCAAGAGCTTTTCAAAGTACATTAAAAATGCAAATATTTGCCATTGGTCATCAAATTTCAATTTACAGGTTAAACATATATTTTACCATATGCCACATGTCTTGACGTATGTTAAACTAAAACAAACGCAGAGCTGATAATTTCGAAATGTTCTTACCTTATTTACAGGTTTAAAAGCCATTTGGCATGCTTCTTTCACCATTCGTTGTATTTTAAGCGTTCAAGTTTGCTTCTGTTTACACAACGTTGCCAACTGTCAACGTATTCTATGGTCGAATACCGGGAATCTGTGATCATCTTTCGGCGCATGTGATCACCACTGCATCTAACTAAGTCAAGAACGGCCTACTCATTCGTGGATAGCTGCCTGCTTGATACGTATTACACCAAAATATTACATATTGCTCCCAAGCCTGTCGGCGCTCGTAGCAGTCTTATTACGTTCGTCAGTTGCTCGTCACGCAATTTTGTCACGGTATCTAATTTTAGCGGGTAGGGTATATTATTAGAAAAGGAAAAGAACAAACTAAACAAGAAAATAAAATAATGATGATGCTGCTGCTGATGATGATGATGATAATAATAGTAAAAAATAGGCGCCTTAGAGGCGCATGTGACTACTGCTTAGAAGATGAAAAGATGACAAGTACAATAGTCGTAAATGGAATTGTGTGGATCAGAATCCATGCAACTATTTGAAATAATGAATGTTGGCATGAGAGATGTAACTGAATGCTTGTAAGGAATTGTTGAAGAATGTTTAAATTCACCCAAAAGAGGGAAAAGTTCTGAATTTGTCCACTGTTGTGCTGCTGGTATGAAAGCTAATCACTAATGACTAATCATTCCAAGATAGAACTGAAAAATGATTGGACAATCAAAAACAGTTTTGATTATTTTTGCTCATCACACAAGAGTTATTACAAACATGGAGAATTGACGGATCATGGCACAGACCATGGCAACTATTTATAGGACTTAAGTCTTACAGTATATACTATGGGGTTAACAGTTTTTTTTCTTTTTTTTCTGAAAAGCAGTTAAGTTACATGTTTGTTGCAATCTTCAACACTACTCTATATGTTGTGTTGTATGTGAACTGGTAGAAGATTGAACAAAACATCTGTGAGGATTTCCTCAGTTATTGTTGGCATGAGGCTTTCATTGTTTTGAATGACCAATATTTGCTTAATAAGCTCCTCAAAAAGGGTTTGTGATATTTTATTATCAGAGTACTACACCAGTACTTGGGCATACCAATGTCTGGATGAAGGTTTAAGTTTTTGCTTTAATTGGCAATTGTTGCACTCTTAATAGGCTGCTGAAGTACACGTAGATTGCTGTAGTTTCTTGCTGCACTTAAGCAGGAGGAATATGAATGATGGTAATGATTCCTAATACAATATTTCTCCTTCAATTGTTGTGGATACGAATTGTGTGGTATTTTGAGTTAGTGGAACAGCTGAAACCTCAGTAAAATCTTTGGTGAGCTGTATTTCTGTTCCATATTTTACTGCGTTCAAATAAACATTGTCATGATATTTGTCCTTTCATACTGTTACATTATGGAACATGTATGTCCGGTTGTTTTCAACTTGGTTCATAAAATTCTCCCGCAATACCATTTTGATTGAAGCTGAAGGTTCAAGCAGCGTACAGTTCACAAGAGTCAAATCTCCTGCCTTTTCCTCTTTGGACATGTTTGTAACTTTGGCCTTGACAGTTACATGTTGACCAATTCGGACAGACTTGACTGATGACAGCGTGGTTGAAGATTGAATTTCTGATCTTGAGATGTCAAGTTCTGGATAGTGTTCAACTACTATTGTATCTCCCATCAACATATCATTGGTGTTCGAAGAGTTATCCACATTGAACTTTTTACTTTTGATGGGACTCTTTTTTTCACTGTAATCTGCAAAAATATTATGCTTTCTTGGTGACAAGCACACAGCTCCAGTTGTTTTTTGTCTTCCTTGTGATTGACGTTCAAAGAACATTATGTATGTAACCAATGAATTCACTGTTTTCAGTGGCAGCACTAGTGCTGTTAGTAGCTGATTTTGAGGAATCTTCCATGACTGAAAAAGAAAAAAAAGTTATTAAATTACTGGTAAATAGATTGACTAGCAATGACTGTCAATAAAGAAAGAATTACTGCTGTTAACGAAAATAAAAGATGCAATATTTGTAATATCAATTACAATGTAACAAATCAAATAGTGGATATTTACCTGACAATGACTGTAAGAGGATAGAGAGGGGCACAGGGGTTGGTACATTATTGAACATCGCTAAATCTTTGAAGTGATTATATTATGTACTAGTCTTTTAGTATCTATCATATCACATCTCAGTGTGCTTGTATCCTTCTTATATCATACAATTAAAGTCTCTAGTGAAGTTATATTTCTGTGTTGAAACAGTTAATTAATGCACATATTGATTTGTGGTCTGAAAAATATGTTTCTAATATATGTAACTGTACTTGAGATTCTGGCAGGTTTGTATAAATGTGGTCTATAGCTGTTTTGTTGTCAGTGGTATACAAAGATACCAATTGCCTGTAGTTATGCTCTGTAATAAAGAGATTGTGGAGAGGAACTCTATCTGTTTTATTTAACCAGTTTAGATTAAAGTCTCCAGTGAAAACATTGTACTTTGTAGTTGTATGTGACAAGACTTGTCTTAATGCGATACAAAATTGTGCCATTGGCACTTTAGGTGATCGATATATGCCAATAATGGTGATATGAGGTAGGTACATGCATTTCATGATAGTCATCTCAACACCATTCCTATTAAAACAATAAGGATGACCAGGAATGAATTGGATCCTGCTGTAGACAGCTGTACCTCCAGAAGGTCTTGTAGTGTTATTAGACTGACCATCGTTTCTAAACAAACTATATCCATCAATGGTATACATGCTATCCTGATCTGAATGTGTGAATCTTGTTTCTGAAAAGATGTTGACATCAGTGCTCGAGTAGTTGAGATCTCTACGTATATCTTCTATATGTCTGTGTAATGACCTTGTATTAAGATAACATATTTTTAAAGGAATTGAATTTGCAGAATAAAGAGGTAATACTGATAGATTAAGGTGACCTGAGTTTCGTAACCGTTTCATTTCAGTCTTTACATCAGGACTGACAGCTATTTTAATTATTTTCACAAAGATTAGTTATATGTAATTCCTCTATGGTTGTAACTCTAGTACGACCTACATAATGTATGTGAGGTATTGCTCTTGCAGTAGCAAAGTTAACAACTATTCTTCTCTCTGTGTCACCTTGTGACCTGTGAATGGTTTTAGCAGCAGCAGGCCTCAGAGGGAATTGCTTCCTCACAACTTGAGCTGTTCTATTTCTACCTACTGCAAATTGTGTGGTAATTGGTTTGATAGGTGTCCATGTAGATTGTATACCCTGTACGTACAAATGTTTATTGTCGCGTCTAGTTTTCTCTCCTACAGCAGCATGATCGAACAGTACCCATATTATACCAGATGGTTTGTCTTTCTGATGTAATTGTACCTTTTTCACTACATTACCAGTACCATTTGTCATATCATCTTCAGTTCTTACATTCATAGCTAATTCTGTTCTTTCACCTTCAGCTAGATGAAGGTTAGACACAATTTGTTTTGTTTTTCTAGGGTCATCAGGTATCTGCTTCATAATTTTATCTCTAAGCTCTGAAGAGTTTGCTCCTATTACACTGTCTTGTGATTTAATAGTATACTTTTCGCCTTTTGCTGCATGGTGCACCCTTTCATTGAAATCATTCACCATTTTGTTTTGTATAAAAAGATGAGGAATATCCATTAGAAAGTTAAGTTGACGGTTTTCATCAAATATTCTCTCTTTTAGTTTCAGAATGTCATCAACTGTATGATTACCTTCCCTCAATCTGTTCAAGATTTCAGCAAATACTTTGCTTTCTCTCTGTCTCATGATTTCATGGAGCTCAAACATTTTGAAATGCTTTTGCCACAGGTTTGGAGCAAGAATGCTGTATTCTGAGTTGTCTAAATCTTTAAATATATACCCATCCATAACAGGCTGAAGTTGAAATAAATCACCAATAGCAATTATACTGACACCTCCAAAGTCATCATTACTACCTTTAATATCTTTAAGTCTATTATTGATTTGGACATTAAACATGGTATTTCCTACCATTGATATTTCATCTATATATATAAGTTTTACACCTCCCAGCTGACACCTGAGAGTATTCAGTCTACTAGAATCAAGTGATTTATAGTCTCTTAGAGATTGACATGCTGGTATTGCAAGAGCACTATGTAATGTGTTTCCCTTGATATTATAGGCTGCTTTACCAGTAGGAGCTACCATTAAAACCTTTACTTGATGAAAATCATCACCAGCTCTGGTGTTATAGTATTTTAATGCTGCCTGATACAAGGCTTTGGTAACATATGATTTACCAACACCAGCTCCTCCGCTTAGAAAACAGTAGAATGGATCATTGGATGTTTTTATAAGATGTAAGATATGGTAGAAGAACTCCTTTTGTTCTTTATTTAGGATTTGGACCATGTGTCGGTATTCGTCATCCGGTACTTTATTTAATATAAGTTGTTCAGTATTGGCTGTAGTAGATGGAATGCCTATATCTTCTGAGAGATCATAGCTCTTTTATTTAAATCAGGATGCAAATCTTGCCCACCCTCAGCCTCATCCTGAAGTTCTATATTCTGAGTATTTGGTGCTATCGTATCATAATTATCATCACTCTCTTCCATGGTACTTAATTGTTCTTCAATCTCATTTAAGTCGTCAGTACAAACTGCATACAGTTTCATCTGCTCATCTATTTTAGCTTTTAATAGCAAACAATGTTCTTGGTATGAAGTACAACTGCCGATCAAGTCAGTATTCTCATTTCTCCATGTCGTGAAGAGCATAATAAGCTCCCGATAATGTTTTTCAGGATCTGCCACCTTATTAAAACCAACACTTCTAATAATTCTTGCTTTTAAACGCCTTTTATTCTTTTGACTTTTAAATTCAGTTTGGAAGTGATCATCATCATCATCATCATCATTTTCTTGTTCGCTAATTGATGTTTCTAAAAGTAGATCATCAGCATCTGTTTCAAATGACTTTTTGACATATGGTTTGCGTGGTAAGTCATACCATGCAGCCCAGTCAGCTAATGTTAAGTGTTCTAGTTTGGCAGGACGTTTGGTGTATCTATCCAATAATCCACTAGCATATATTTCATCGGAATCATCTTCCATTTCTTTGATATCATTGAAAGATTTTAAAAGTTTAACTCTATCTTCAGGAGGTGAGGTATTGACAAATACTACCTGACAGGATGATTTCCTCATTGGTAATTGCAATACAATATACACAGCTTCTCGTGCACTGATCTCAACATTGTTAAGGAATTTATTACCTATATCTCTGACTTGCTGCTTAATGCTAGCATTTCCTTTTCTGGCTTCATCACAAGCAACTCGCAAAATCTCGCTAATGCCTTTTTGCGCTTTTGAGATGTAGGACACAATATACATGGCACATGCATAAACATCAAGCACAAATGGAATGTCCATGTTAGCTCTCCATGCACTAAGGCAAGCAGCATTATAATTGTTGACTCTTAATTCATTTGGCTGTCGTTTCAAAAATATTGTAGGTGATTTTAAGTTTGATCTAATAGCTAGAAGGTATGTTTCCTCAGACACTTTTAAATTGAGAAGCATTTTCAGTGTGATCCAAAAAGTCTGTCCACTCATAAATGTGTTCCAACAAGCTCTACAGGAGGTTTCTTTCCCCTAGCTATCTTTTCAATCAGGAAGCAAAAATGTAACAAAAGACAGTATTTGAGAATTCATGCATTTCACATCCCACTCAGTAGTTCAAATGAATGTATTAAATAAACAAAACAAGTATGGAGAACACAAACTTTATTCTAAACTTCATCGATGTCGGTTGAACATGGACACTGAATCGAGATAAAAAATTTGAAGTGCTATAAACTGCAAAGTCATGAACAAAGATCCTGCTTGATCGAACGTTGGATCTCGCAGGAGATTTAATCAGCCAAACTTGAAAAGTAAAATGATAATAATTAAGTCAAAGACTACTGCAAGGCTGACACAACATGTTATATTTATAACAACATTTTGGGTTATCAGACTAGCTATCAGGTTTAGATGTTACTGAATTATAAAATTAGGTGACGGACAAAACACTGACCCTCAGACCATGGACTCCCCAAATGGAATACCCCTACAATGGACTACTCCTAACAATAATATTCTAAATGAGTACCATTTAAAGTTGTAAGCTGCTATACCTTGCTTGTTTTGTTCTGGAACCACTGAACACAAAATAGATGTAGTAGAAAGTATATTTCGGTTGTTCAGTATAACTATGGCTTACTTAGCTGTATTGTTTACCATGTTCCAGGCTCAGGAGCCTGACTTGTAATTCATTATTCAGCCGTTATTCTTGTCATCTCCTATCCTAGCATGTGTAGTGGCTGACAGAATCACATGGAATAAAATTGGCAATAACTGTGTGACATTATACCCAGGGGATACTCCCAGAAAGGCTGGGTGGGGGTATGCGGACCACTTCCCCAAACTCTTACCCCATTTATTATCAAAATCTGTGATTTTTGTCACCCTATTTATGACCTGGCAAAACATTTGATACCCTATTTATGACCCTTGCAGCTTGTACAGTTACCCTAAACATAAGTTATGAAGGGCTTTTGGTGATGGTCTTTTTGATAATTATAAATAAAGTAGCTTCTTCCCAGAAACATACCCAATATTTCCAGACTAGAGTGCTAAAACCATACCCTATTTATAACCAAAGTGGCTGAAAAACCCTACCCTTTTGGGGTTGCACATACCCATATAGTCCATATCAGGGAGTAGCCCCCCTGCACTATTTAACTTGTGCTATTCCTAAATCAAATATTAGACTGGGTTCCTCACTCACTGTTCAATGGCTTTTCAAGCTTTTAATGTTTACACTTGTATGATCCTGATACTGATTGCTACCTCTGATTGATAATAGTCGTTGATAATCAAATGATGAAATTTGATAAAACGAGTTTACGGTTTACGAACTAATTTGTGTCCGGCAGTTGTTTATTTCAAGTACAATTATCCAAAATGGTGGCTAGATGCTGTACAGGATGAACATAAGCAGAAGTTATTTGTAATTTAATTATACTAGCAGCTAAGAACATTAATAGTACTCCTTTGGATTATTATTTTTAGGTGTAGTCCATTTGGGTAGTCCATTGGGCTAGTCCATGGACTGGGGGTCAGTGTTTTATCCATCACCATAAACATTATTTACAATATTATAATCATTACGAGTCAAACTATCGTGAAGTTACCCTGCACGATTGCATTAATGCAATGATTATTGAAACTTTGAACCCGCTAGTCGTTTCAAGAATGCATAATGAATTTGATTATTCGATATTGAACGCGTCACTCGGATCCAAGAATACGGCTAATGGGTTCCGTTTTTGAAAAATCAATTCACTGTTGCGACTAGTAGGTTTGAAACCTACTAGTCTTTTCTAGAATGCATAGTGAAATGATTTTTCGAAAACGGAACCCGTTAGCCGTATTCTTGGATCGAACGAGCGAGTTCAATATTCGAATAATCAATTCATTATTGCATTATTGAAACGATAGCGGGTTCAAGTTTCAATACTCAGTCATAATGCAATCTTGAGGGGTACGCTTCACTTAGTTTGACTTAACGGTGCCAATGTTTGTCCTGTCAGTTCAATAGCTGTTTCGTTCATAAAAATTGTTCCTTTCGCTCATATAAGTTCATTGAGATCGACGAATATCAAAGCTTACCACATTTGTAGCATGAGATTTACTCATTTTCAGGTCACTTTCCAGCAAACAAATGCTCATCTCTTCGTCATATTTAACGCCTGGACGAGTCAAATGTCTATGAAATTCAGCCTTCGAGTTGGCCATTGTACTTAGTCGAACATTCGAAGTCAACTCCTCTTCAATTTAGCGAAACACCTAATAAATTAAAAGCTACGAGGCTGGCGCGAAGCAGCCTTTGAGTGAGTAATCGGGCTGCACTGTTACTACTCCAACATGGCGTCGGGCTCGGTTACTATTCCAACATGGCATCAGGCTCGTTACTATTCCAACATTTCGTCGGGACTTGCTCGGGCGCTCTCGTTTGGGCCGACTAATTACGAAGAGTGTCTACACCTGAGTGAGCGAGTGACACATTTGCATATCGAAGTCCCCGCAAGAAACTCGTTTCTACGCTTCGCGTGTCCACGAGTTTAAAAAGGGGTGAAAGTTGAGGGAGTCTTGAGAGCTACCCTTTGAAATATCGTCCACTATGTTTCGGTAGTACATATTATACAAACACGAATAACGATTCCACGTTATGCACTGAGTTTTTGTAAATTAGTACTGTAATTTTAAGCCTGGTGTATTTCATAAAAACATGTTCGATTGGTATAATTGAGCCATTTGTAGTGCGAGTAAAGTAAACACTGCTATTATTTAATTCTAAACTTCAGATAATGATTTTCTATCTCTCTGATTAGTTCACGGAATCTCGGTTACCAGGACATTACACCACAGGCAGCCAAAGCTCTCTTAATGAACCACACAAGGAACACAATATGGCGTCGAATTATAAGGGTTTGTATGGGATTTTCTACAAGATATCCATGAAGGTCGCTAAAAGTGAAAATGTTCAATAAAAATGGCTTACCGTATTCCATACGTGTGTTGTTTTCTCCTGGTGTTGTTATTTTGCCGATTTAACGTGATTTAAGCGATTTTTTGGAATCTTGGTTTTCTCTTCATAAAGAAGAGACAAGGCGAGACACTCCAAGTCCGGACAGCCTGCCGAACGAAGTCAAAAATCCCGAGCTGAAATGTACCCACGGCCACAAATCCATCGCAGAATTCAAGGGCAAAGGTTGATCTTTCATTTCAATTCTCTAGCCACACAATCGCAGCCCTGAGATCGACGCCAGGCCGCTCTTCGTGTCCCAAGTGAAACGAAAAAACGTTGGTAGACCGCCGTGTACAGTTCGAACCCTACACAACGACCGTTGAAATCGGCTTGGTAACCTCGTCATGTTGGCAAACCAAGACTCGCGGGGGTACTAGACCTCAGTTTGTCAACAACACTTCTTTTAACACCCGGGGTCTAGTACCCCCGCGAGTCTTGGTTTGCCAACATGACGAGGTTACCAAGCCGATTTCAACGGTCGTTGTGTAGGGTTCGAACTGTACACGGCGGTCTACCAACGTTTTTTCGTTTCACTTGGGACACGAAGAGCGGCCTGGCGTCGATCTCAGGGCTGCGATTGTGTGGCTAGAGAATTGAAATGAAAGATCAACCTTTGCCCTTGAATTCTGCGATGGATTTGTGGCCGTGGGTACATTTCAGCCCGGGATTTTTGACTTCGTTCGGCAGGCTGTCCGGACTTGGAGTGTCTCGCCTTGTCTCTTCTTTATGAAGAGAAAACCAAGATTCCAAAAAATCGCTTAAATCACGTTAAATCGGCAAAATAACAACACCAGGAGAAAACAACACACGTATGGAATACGGTAAGCCATTTTTATTGAACATTTTCACTTTTAGCGACCTTCATGGATATCTTGTAGAAAATCCCATACAAACCCTTATAATTCGACGCCATATTGTGTTCCTTGTGTGGTTCATTAAGAGAGCTTGGGCTGCCTGTGATTACACCTGTTAAAGTGTTATTGTGTTGTATGGATGAAAAACGAGTGCGCCAAATGTCGCAGACTCGTTTAGTTTATAATTTTTCGTTGGTAATGGAAAGTTCTGGCACAAAAAGATGGCACATGGCTGGAACTGACAGCAGATTTAGATTTATATTTCTACGGCGAAATTATAAGAAACGATGGGTATTGCCATCTCGGAAACCACAAAAAGCCATAAAATATCGATCACTCAACCACAGGGAGCACACAGTCTTGCTGAGTAGGGATAGAGTAAATAAAGGAACGAAAAGAATGAATAGTTTACCTTTGTCTCATGTTGCCATCTCTCAGCTCACGAGATTTTACTGGGAAAACTGCTGCTTACAATCCTGCAAAACACTATGGCGCTAAACTCGTACCTAGGCCTTTCCGCGCTCAAGCAATAAAAGTTTGACATTTTATACAAACCAAACTGACTTGTTGCTTACCTTCTTAACTGTTGTCTAATATGGCAACTGTCGAATAACACATTTCTGTAACTTCCTTAGTCCATAATTCATCCATTTCGAAGTAAACAAACAATTAACTTTTTTTACGGAAAGTTTCGCCGAAGAAAATTGAAAACCAGACACAGTAGGCCGACACAGCATTAGGGACTATAAACTGCAAGGGACCGCATGGTATTGGCCATGAGTTTGAATGTTTAGGCTGGCTTTGTCTAGCCACATTTATTTTTTGCTTTTCGAGACACCAATAGTGACACTTTGGTCTTCTTGCGCTCCGGAACACGTGATGTGGCAACGCGTGTTACGGAGCGCAAGTGAGTTCAAAGTACGGAACTTGATATGGTGAACGGGTCATTTTGCAATTTATGTGCGTTGGCTCTTGGCTGGCGTTACATATCTTCGCTACACTGTGCTGACGAGCTCCAACAAGAGCGAAACAGCTGTCCACAGTTGCGATCCTGCTTTATCGGTTCTGGTCATGTTGGTGTCTCGAAACGTTTTTCACGTACTATCAGCCTTGCAGTTTATTGCCTTTATATACACAGCATTAGAGCCTGTTTACATGGAGGTGGGGGACCCCAGGTAGGTGAGGTAACCCGCCTAGCCGTGGTCGAAAATTGGCTTGCGTTTACATGCAAACTTACAACCCCGGGGTCCCGGGGTGACGTTAGTAGTCGTTGCTTGGTCGCTAGGCATGTAAACAGAGAAAATGGCGGGCAAACGACGCATTTTGGCGGTCAGTGTTCTTTTCCTCTCATTATCTGTCCTCGCTGCAACATTTCAGTGCTGTGGCTTTTTACTTTTTTACTTTGGCGCGCTTTTAGAGGCTTGCAAATGTAACATGAGCTCGACCCCGGCTAGGCGGGTTACCCCACCTTGAGTCGTTTACATGGCAAAATGCGACCCCGGCTGACAGGGTTACCCTACCTGGCAGACCGGGCAACCCGCCTAGGCGGGTTACCCCACCTATCATGTAAACATGATCAAATAAAAATGAGAGATTATATGGAGAGGCGGGTTACCCCACCTAGGCGGGTTACCTCACCTACCTGGGGTCCCCCACCTCCATGTAAACAGGCCCTTAGTCCACATGGCGAGACTCATTCAACGCAGGCTGCCAAAGGTCACGTGGTTTTTTTAACAAATGGCGGGAATATTCGACACACACACACTTCTGTTGATAAAACAAGACATAAAAAAATATAACGCAAGTCTTATCTTGTTTTAAAAGTGTATTGGCAATACTTCTAAGAAATCGTATGGGATGTCACTGACATTGACAGACTGCTAAAACAGTGCATTTTTCGCTGATGTATTTCAGTCTGAGATATATTTGAGATCATTCGACTGATTTAGGAATGGGTTTGGAAGGATCGCTCCTTGACACTGCGATCGCAAGAATTTCAGTCTGAGATGAGATCAGTAATCATAGCCGATCGCTGTTGTAGCTGCTGAGATAGATTTCATATCTATTTCGTCGATCGTACTGAGCGTTCGCTGCGATCAGATGTAAACCCGTCCCTAGAGATTTCTACCTCTATACATCCGTTCATAGCGGCCAGGTTCTAGCGATCGTTTCAACTGTAAATTTTCCCAGCTGAATACACTACGTGGAAGGTTATTTTTTTCCCAGGTCTTACAAACAAACAAACACTTTATTTACCGAGGGTGAAATACATTACTACCTGTTACCCGGTATTTTACATAATGGCCCCCAAAAAATAAATAAATAATTACAAAATAAAAATTCAACTTATCCTACTAAATATAAAATACCTACTCAATTAACAATTCTAATGTTGTGCTTAGAACGTCCTACTGATCTTAAAATATCCTATTAAGGTCTTATAGGGTATTTTCTTTATTGTATTACCATACCGTAGCGATCATAACGACTGATGTGGGAAACCGCTTCAAATTCAGTAAGATGTGAGACTAGCCAAGAATATCGCAGTTCAGAAGTTCTGAACTCCCAAGGATGTTCCTGGGGAACTTTTTCAAATTAAAAGAAATATATTCCCCATGGTGAAAGATTTAGCCCAAAGGAAGCCGCCTATACAGATTTATACTGGTTATACTGGTTTATCACTGAGACGAAGAGCTTATAAGCTAAGCGGTATTAGAAACTTTAATAAAACAATGTTTATGATGCGATGAACTGGCAAGTAAACAACTTGTAGATTTTGATAAGAGATAGCTTGTAAAGAAGCAAGAGACCTCATAGTCTCTTGAAAGAAGCCAGTGTTCTCAGTTATAAGTGGGAGGAACGCTTATAACAGACATTTTACGTTACGCTTGAGCTTATCTATCATGCCCATATCGTTAGTGACTTTGTGTGGCTACCTTCCAGCTAAAAAAAATCGTGGAGTTGAAAAGCAGCAGAGATTATCATAAACCAATTAAAGTCGCAATCCTTTTTTCATCTTTATACCGTCATCGAGGTCTTGCATGTGGACCCCCAGGAAGATCAAGTAAAAAAAAAGTTTGCATAGGAGCCGAGTGGCCCAATTCTCCAGGTTTTTGCAGCATGAAGTGACTAGGAGTATTTCTACTCCCCCCTGGATGGGATGCTAGTCTATCATAGGGTTATCCCCCAGCATTAAATTCGCCGGGATTACCCAAACACTCCAAACATGTAGTTTGGTGAAGAGAGGCACTGCGAGGTGTCCAGTGAAGTGTCTTACCTACAAACACAACACAAAGTCTCCAATCAGGGGCCCCGTAAAGCTACAGCAAACTCGTACCTTACCATTACAGAGCTGGTTTATTCACATCATATTCTTAATATGAACAACAGAGATTCCCTTCATACAAGAAGTTTCAAGCGCATAAACGTCTCCTCTTTTAGATACAGCCACTAAAAAATGGCTTTACTGACCCGAGAAGTTTCTTGGGTTTTCGAGAAATGGGCCCCAGGGGCCTCCCCAGGGCTCAAACTCGGACCGCTCGATCCGGGGTCAAGCGCACTAACCATACGACCCTTGCGCCTCCACAGGGAGAACAGTCAAGACGGGGATCCTACGGAGGCCGGAGCCAGGGAACTATCCCGGACAAATTTAACAAATGATGTTTTTCATCAGTTACTGGTAGAAAACTGGAATGCTAATATGTGTTTTAATTAGATTATAACATACTGCAGTTTGTGATTTTACAAGAGGAGTAAAAGGTTGAAACTAAACTGTCTCAGCAGGGATTGAGAGACGAGACGCTTTAGCCTAAAAGGGTCACTTTGTCCTTTTGCCTTCGCGATCGCTAATGAAGACTCTTCCAAGAGACCCCAGAGAAACGACCTGCTACCAGCAGACCACGCTGAGTCATGTTTAGGATGGGTCTCCGTGAGTTTAACCGTTATAGTCGTAAAAAAAAAGCCAAAAATTTAATTGTTAGGCGTAAAAAATGGAATTAAAATGTTAACCTTGAGCCGTGTAAATGTTAAGCCTTAGAAACAATTTAACCATGAAAGTGAAAGTCTTAAGATCTGTTCGTTGTCAATACTCTTTGGTTTTTGTCTTGCAATAATTACAAAACCTTTATTCCATTCCGGAATGGTCTTACAGTCAAAACGCCTGAAGCGTTCCGCCTAAACAATGATTAATGCGTTCATTAATCCAGAGCAGGAGCCTGTCCAGAGCTGCTTTGATTCTTGGCTTCAAATTTCGAAAAGTCAACTGAATATTATAGTCATCCAACCGTAGCGTCCATTCGAACATCGAATGTTGATTGGACTAATAACAAACTCAAAGTGTTCCAAATACGGAAAATGTTTTCAGGATAGCCATCGGAATGATTTTCAACTACTGGCACAGTGACTTGCACGGCACATTTTCCCGGGACATTAATCGACCCTTGTACGAGTGACAAAGGACTTCCCCAGACTACAAAACGGAATGTTGGCGGCAACAGTTCCCCAATTTCTGCCTGAATTTCTTTCCTGACATCTGAACACGTCCTTTCCAAGAATGCTTCTGATTTTTCTACCAGAACCAACTTAGTTCTCTGCCCATCTGTGAACTCAACGAGCACCATGGTGGACGAAAGAGTTCAAAATGGCGCCTTCGTTCCAGGACTCCTCCACCTCGTGACCAGCTATCGTTCGATTTATTGTTCATTAGTCCAATCAACATTCGATGTTCGAATGGACGCTACGGTTGGATGATTACAATATTCAGTTGACTTTTTGAAATTTGAAGCCAAGAATCGAAGCGGCTCTGGATTAATGAACGCATTAATCATTGTTAAGGCGGAACGCTTCAGGCGTTTTGACTGTAAGACCACATTAGACGATGAAAATTAAGTTTTAAATTTTTAACTGAAGCAATGGTAATAATAATCAAATTATAAGATTTCTGTTAACTGTTCGGAAAATAGATTAACAATTAGCGGTTCAAAAAAAGCCAAAATGTTAACCGTTTGTCGTAAAGCCACCACTTACTGAGACCTTCTGTTAGGTCAACTTGGCTCAGCTCCGTGAACGGATCATCATGCTGAAGGGAATTCAATACGCTGAATTACGACAATGCTGACGAGCATCACTAGAAACCAGGAGCCCATATGATGGGCTCCTGCAACAAACATTTTCCAAACAAACCGTGATTTTCTCAGGAAACTTCATATAGCATTTATCGGTTTGTAAAACATCGGAAGTGTTTTCTGGTTCCTTATTATTATGTCAAAAGCGAATCTTGACAAGCAGTAGAATGTTTGAAAGATGGCCAGGCCAGTCAGAGCAAGCAAAACCCTTATCAGACCTTCTCAATTTCCTATCAAACACCACACTCGAAGCGTTCTTGTTTCACAAACAAAAATAAGTTGTTTTTATTTTCTGGATGGCGTTTTCGCTGTTTCTGATTAACATCACCCTCAAAATTAAAGAAAGTTGAAAAAATAAAATTCAAGACAGTTTTGGGAACAAAACATTTCAGTACGGGCATTAAGATTTCAACTAAGAATACCACGGACAAACCAATATTCTTTAAAAAAAACACATAATACTGAAAACAAGGGTTTGTCATGGGCTGTATATTAGTGGAAAGGAATTTACTTCAGCAATGTGTTGTTTTTTTTTTCTTTTTGGAGATTAATCTGACTCTCAGATTAAAGGGTTTTTCCTCGACATAATCTCGTTATTCTGTTTTGCGGACCCGTCAATTGATTTTCAAGTTGAGCTTTTCGATATTAACATCTTTGTCGACCAAAAATTGGCGCGAATGCCACAATAAATTTCTACGGTCATTGAAAGAAAATTAGTACCAATTGAACTGCAATGAAAGAATGAATTCGTTCGTCGGCGTTCATGATCATGATGTTAGTCTCCAATACAGTTCGTCGTTTTGAGTGTGCGCGAGGATTTTGATATATGGACTGCATGCCAAAGCCCTTATCTCCAATCAATTGAACCACTTCAGCCAAATCTGGCGTTCTTTGAATGCTTGAGCTTCTTCGTTTCTCAAATTAGTCCGTGTTTAACGGGGAATGAACAAAGACAAACATTTGCGGTGTTTAAACTGTTGATAAGATCTTCAATATACCAGAAGTTAGGGTGTGGCGTAGATGAAACCACGATTAACCTAATTTCCACTGGAGTTTTCCTTTGATAATTAATAATTTCTCGGTTTCGTATATTTTGAACTGATTTTAATTTCACTTTCTTGAATTTTTTTGGCTCTCAAATCAACGCGGATTTTTCGACGTTCAATCGATTTCACTGTGGCTTAGTTTATTTTATTTCGCCAAAGGCTCATTTAAGAAATTATTAAAGCATTAATCACGAATTGTAAATCTGTTTATCTTCAGATCTGGATGAAAGCCAAAACATTTCATCCAACAGACAGACTATTGTGGGGATTAAGTTGTATCTTTAGCCTTTTCACGGTGAATGCAGGGATATTAAAAGTTGCGGTTTCTGATAACCTCTTGTGGCCATGGTGGTGTTATGAGATACACAAACTGATGTGTAAAGGGGATCATTTTTTGTGTAAATAAAAAAGGTCGCCTTTCTTAGCAACACATATCTTGCAATGCTTTTTATCATCTTTTTCCATGAATTTGGGGCAAAGCCACAAGTATATTCGATTTGCGTGCATACCTTTCATTGTCAGCACAGAGTGATGTTGAAGAGGAAACTCAAATAAAGTAAAATCCTTTTCTAATCAGCAGAGATAACTGTCGTAAAAAAAATAAATAAGCCAAAGCAAAATAACAAAGCTGGTTTATCTTGAAATGCTTCTTGAAAATATTTCAAAGACGGTAAAGTACTCATTACATTTATGTCTTGATATTTTTTTTTAGAGGAAATGAGGTTTGGTTCTGCAGTTAACGTTTTTAGAAGAAGTCAAAATCTTTAGGACTACAGCAGAGGGTTAGTTACAAAACGTGGAGAGATTTTTAGTACCCTTACAATATACTATCATCTATCGGTATTTAGCAGTCCCTAACGAGACAGTTATTGACAAGTACCAAGTCACGAAATACGATAATTTATCACTTGTAGTTATCAAATGTCAGAAGAATACCATCTGCACAGATAGATACGAGTTGAGTAGAAAGTAAAGAATGTGACATAATTGGATCAACTAAACTACAGGTACAGGATCCGCAATTCAGTGAACATCGCGAAATAAAAATAAGTACTGAAATAAATAATAAATTTTTCAAAAAAAACTGACCGAATTAAAAGAAATAGATGTCCTGTAAAGTCCAGTTTGCAAGAGAAACGAGATTCTAGATATATTGTAAAACTCGCATTGGACTGTATAAAGACTTCAGGTTCTTGTTGTATACGAAAAGGTGAGCTAGCATGCGTACATGGCAAATGTATTTAAATATTTAAGAAAGCGAAACCGTTTAGAAACATGAACAAAAAATCATGACATTTATGTCACACGTTGAAACAATGCAATTGAAGAACTTTGTTTTCTTTTCTTGAAAAGTCAGCCAACGTATTAAGAAACTCGAAGTTGCTTCAAATGTTCCTCTGCTTTCGTTCTCAACCGTAAAATACTGGAGCTACGAAAGTTTTCAAACATCTCAGTACTGTAAGGTGACACATTTTCTGTGTGGACATATCTTTCGGGTAAACTCTGATGTGAACCACAATGTCTTGCCATAGGAACATAAAATGGAGCTAATACTGTGGCTTTTTCAGTGCAAATTTTTGAGGTGTCGCCCTGGATTTTCTCTTTTTCTCTTTCCCTCTCTTTAGGGTTGGTTGCTATATTTAAATCAGTATTTGTTAAAGTGGTCGTGACAGATGCAGGCTTCACTGGGCGAGGAGAAGAACCCCTCTTGTCAGTCACTCTGTCTTGCATAGCTTTAGTCGCGTTGATGAGTTCTTCGATTCGAAAGCCTTTGCCGATGTTTTGGGAAACAGTGGTGTGCTTTTCCGTTTGCGGATGTGGAGGGTCTTTTCGTGACAGGATGCTCTCGATGCTGAAAGAGTGCGATGAGAGCGATGGCTGTGCATTGTTCTCCACACTGGGTGGAGAGAGAGGTTCAGTTTCCTCTGAATTGTTCTCTGAAGTCAACTCCCTGTCGAACACCTCGAGAATTTTCAAAGTCACAGCTGATTTTTCAACCTCACTCTTCTCTCTCCTGCCAGGTCTCGCTTTGGTTTTCTCTTCTCTCCGCAGTTTTGCTCTCCTGTTTTGAAACCAGACCTGAAATGTTCAAGCCATTTTAGTGCAGAAGCCAACACAATGCCACACGAAGACAAAAACTAAAGTAAACCAATCACGGCAAGCGACATCAATGGACACATTTTTTACCCTTAATTTACCTTATTTTAAGACAGCTCAATCATAAATCATTTCTGTGAGGATTTAAATACACTACCCTAGTCTATAATCTAGCCCACGAGATGCTACAATCTGTTTTGTAACCAGACCTGAAATTTTCAAGGCAGAAGCCTGAGGCAGAAGCAAACAACACAATGCCACACGAAGACAAAAACTAAACCAATTTAATACCACAAACAGCAATGGAGACATTCTTTACTTATTTAATTTTAAGACAGCTCAACCATAAATCATTTTTGGGAGGATTTAAATCTGCCACTCTAGCCTCAAATCTATCCCCCGAGACATATAACTTTACAACGTATGTAAACAAAACTCGACGTTTTCATCGCGTCAAACACTGTTTACACATCCCATTGTAAAAAATCAAGCTCTTAGCATTTTTTTGGCAGCAAACTGAATCATGTTCAATTTAAGCCACTTTGTGCTAAATAATGTGGCTTGTGTAGAAACATAAGAACACGAACATTAACATGAGTCCAAGAAGATAAAGGTAACGGCTCCCTCTTTCTACAGCACATTAATCAATCGTGACCCAAGTCATAGTAATTTATTACGCTTTGACAAGCAAAAAACTTCAAGGTTAAACTAAGGAAGTAATTCCCATCAAAGGAGCTATTTGCAGGGAAATGTTCCCCACTATGACCGACCAGCTATGAAGCAAATTATGTCGCCCTCCCAACTTTGTTATGTTTCGCTTGTAAAATGCTGTTGTTTAAAGGTGAAAGGCTAAGCCATTTTGAAATTGCAATTTGCTTGCATGCTTGCAGCGTTGGATGGCCCAGAAATATTTGGAGATCGGCAACAGCATTAATCATCGGACAACTGTGGTTTCTTAGTCAATTAGAGCTTCTAAAGAGTCCTTAACAGTGAAGGTTTTAACACCGTTTAAAGGCGTTAAAGGAGATGAATGAACGAAACGCTATTCTAAAGCAGCTCGCCCTCAGAACATTCCTTTAAAACCAAAAAGCACTTCACAAAGCCAAACTTCAGAAATGCTCAGCACAATTTAAACAGCTTGAAATCCGACAGATAATTTATTTATTTATTGATTGGCTGGCAAGGTGGCAACTGGTTTAAATTCTCATCCATCTCGACACGTATGTTGGTAAAATCTCACACCTTCAACTAAGGAACACACAAAACCACATCTTTGAATCTAGAACAAAGTGTTTTCTCGATTTTGTAGCTGTGTCGCTTTCCTTTCGCACTAATTTTCCAAGTTTATACTTTGAAATTTCAAGGAAAACGAGACGAAATCTCTGCACGAAGCCATGTCTCGGACGCGCGAAACGGAAGCTGCTGGCGACTCCAAGTCGCCAGCAAAATTTTCGCCATTACGAGCTCTGTGCGATAACAGAAACGCTATCACAAAATGGCTTCCATTGCTTATTTAAAACTCTTCTCCAAGCCCTAAACGGAAACATGGAGTGCAACTGTGGTAGAACACTGTCTTTAGATGGCCGAATAGAGGAATTATTTAATCGCCTATTGACAAAAAGTGGTTGGTAACAACTGGCTAAATTCAATTAGGTGTGTAAATCAAGGAACACGACAGGAACAATCTCAGCTGGGTGTCTCCTTCGTTCACAACCATAAATCAACCTTCTGTTGTAAAACTTTCTAATTTTTGACTTATTCGATTATTACAAAGTGAGAAAAAAATTTAAGCTAAGAGAAATACCGATTTCGTGCATTGTTCTGAGAACAATTCGCGTTTCTCGGCCGAATAACTCTTGGAGTTTTGCTTCAAGCTCAAGAGTCTGTTCTTCGTTCAGCTGACTAGTGTGAAAAATAACTTTGGTAACTTACGAAACGTGTTAAGAGAATTATCAGACCGGCATCTGTTACAAATTTTACTGTACGAACTTGGTATTCAAACCAAAAGCTGGCCAAAGATTTGTACAGCTCATCATAGCCCGACTGCCTCACGAAGAAGCACTGATGGTCTAAAAATTGAGTTATAATTCTGATGGAACACTTGTGTTCGCGAAGCTACAAGTTAAGCCTGCAAACACAATAACAATGTGCGAGCAATAACAATAGTGCCGCAAGTACTGTGGGTTGAATATTCTAGCGACATTTCTTTTAGTCTCACCTGAACTCTTGACTCGAGTAAGTCCAGCTTCAGAGCGAGTGCTTCTCTGGTGAACACGTCTGGATATTGTGTTCTCCTGAAAACCTTCTCCAGCTCTCCGAGCTGCCAAGCATCGAAATTCGTCCTACTTCTTCGCTTCTTTGGTAAGATAGGAATTTCTACAGGATGGCATCGCATCGTAGGAGAAAAAGGAACAGAAAGACATTTATTCGTTAACTTTGTTCAATAAGCTAGCTAAAGCAGGCCGCGAGAGCGCGTATGGGCATTGGTGTGAGACGCGAGACTTTACAAACAAAGGTATTTTTTAAAATATGCATACCTATGGCTTCGATTATTTCGACTTCGGAGTCGGAACTCAAGTCTGCTAGGCTACCAAGAGTGACTGGGTACTGGAATAAATTTGTGTCTGCTCCGGCGTTTGTCGCGCACGAGAAGCGGACATTTCCACCAGCTGCGTGCGCATAGGGATCGCCTTCAGACAACATGAGATTAAACGTTGCAGGATGAAAATTCATAATCCCTCTCTTGCTCCCGTGGAAGCCGGCGCCAAAGTGAGTGAGGTAACACTCCCGAGGTGCGCTTTATAAAAACGCGCGCGTTCGTTTCCGTCAGAAAGGAAGGATTGATTACGCGCCGAAGCTTTAGGCGCCTCGTTAGGATAGCAATGTTAGTTGTTAACAGAAACCTAAGACCATGGCCACTGGCAGGCAAGGCAGGCAGAGATGACTAACAAGCCGTCAAGTCAGCTGTCCAATTATCTAATTACGCCTAAAGTAATTAGAGCTGATAAGCTCATGTCCCGACGCCACAAAGATCACTCGACACATGGGCGGCCGGAGCCGCGCTGTGGCACGATTGTCTCCTTGGCGGGGTAATTGGTAATTGTTTGCCATTCGGGTTGTTTATGCTACGCGCTTAGCTGTTGGGTAAACAATTTGGTAGCGTATGATTACCACTGCGCAGATTGATAAAGAGAGATTAGACAGTGAGCGCTTTTTAGTGCTATTAGCAATGTCGATATCAAACCATTAGAAATAGCTGTTACGCTAACACATGATAAAGTTTCATTACAGGGATTTAGGAGTTGATGCAGTTGGTTATTACATGTTTTATTTTAAAAGAGGCAATAAATCAAGGTCTTATCCATTATTCATCTGCGATGATAGTATAAACGCGAAATGCAAGCTCTTTCTCAAGAGCAATACTCACAGCTCTCGACATAATACTGCCGTGCCCAGAAGCATATCTGTGATTTAGAAATTACTATGCGCATCTGGATTTAGCGCACACTTTGACAATTAAATTGCTAGAATATTTTCCGTATCGCTTCTTGGATCTGTGAGATTTAAAACCTAAGACCACACGCCCTGCTGTCGCTCTGTCGGACAATGTGAATTAATTTACGCTTTCAAAGGACCTTCGAAAAGGTTTTCTCTAGAATTCTAGCCCATCTTCTCCTGAAACTGAGGTGGAAACGGTTGGACACTTGGGAAAAGCTGAATTCAATCTAGAGTTCAGGCATTCTGCAGTCGCCTGAGTTGGTTATTGTTGTCAGCGAGAATAACAGCAGATCATCCAGTTTGATACCAGGAAATTGAATTAAGACAGATTGTCTGACTTGTAAATCTCGACTCTTGAAAGAGTCTTTCCTGCGGGGATTTCTTTTCGTATTAAAACTTTCAACTATCTACTAAATCAGTATTTTGTTTCTTTCCACTTCTTTTTCAAGCATGCCTGTAAAACCTGAGATCAAGCTTACACTGAGGTTATGCCTGTATGTAATACATCTGACTCTGTCTGAATGAGTCAATAAAGGATTTGAAGGGATTGAAGAAGAAAAGCTTTTCAGGCTTAACGAAAGTGGAAAGATGAACATGGTTACTATTAACAATGTACTTTGTACTTGATGAGATTGGATGTACTTTCTGTGTCATACAGTAGCCCGTCTCTAGTTCTAGGGTCTTCTAGCCGTGTACTGTGGGCGCGCATGTTTTACTACATTGTATTTGAAGAAGGCTTGATTGTGTTTTATGTCCACTTCTTCTTGCGTAGGATTTACTGCACCTAAAAGCCTGTGTAGAAAGCGTTCCTGTTCGAGTAAAGCTGCGCGTTTGCACATAAATGGCAGCGCCTCTTCGCACTGTTTTCAATCTTTGCCAGTATGTGCAAATGTGGGAATGCCTGCTAAACAGGTTACCCAGCTAACAACGTCTGACCTATTGTGATCTGCTTCTCACGGCTCTCTGACCAAGCATTTGGTAATATGCTAGTAATTCAGTGTGTTCTTGTGTAATCTTCTACTTCAGTGAACTCAATGCATGCATGTGCTTTAACTAAGTATTTCGATTTCATGATAATGCTGTATTTTGTATAAGTGTAAGCGTATGTAACAAAGTGTAAAATAAAAAACAATGATAATATTACAAAAAAAAACCATTTGCTGGTAATCTCAACTTTTGGTTAGCGATAGAAAATCATTTCCTTACGAGATGCATTCCTGCTGTGTAGGAATACGTTGGGTTGAGCCATGCATGACGGTTGGGAGCCCATCAATGACTTCTTGATCTGTAGATGCTGCCTCGTGTTAGAGTGTTTTATTAGTTCTGCAAAAACAAAGAATTGTTTGAAAGGAATGAGTCCGTGTATATCATAACCATAGTTAATAGAGGGGAATTTCAGAACCAAGCAAACACGAAGGAACAAACAAAGATGGCTTCATATGTGTTGGAAGGTCCACGACCCTGAACAATCTTTTGTTTTGTACTCACACACTATACATGAATTACGTAACCAAAACGTTTGTATTGGTTAGTAACTCAGTCAGAAATAAACGGCTGTTGTGTTCTATGCACGGTCAAGGTTAAAAGCGTTTTTAAAAAAATATGCAACAAAGAGCCTTGTAGGGTTACCATTCCTCTCTATAAAGTATGATAACTTTGGCTCTGAGACTTTTCAGATGCTATGACCTCGGGGTAAGACATACTGCAGTAAGTCGATGTTCTTGAAGAAATTTGAGAACATTAAGATTGCTACTGTATTCCGATATAAGCTGGTTTAACACTCGCTAAGAATGATTTCAGAAGCAGGAACACTACTGTAGAAGTAGCGTTAACTCTGGAGTCCGTTTTCCTCTCTGAACGCTGTTATGTAAAGCCACACCCTACAGAGAGGGTTAACGCCGTGAGTTATATGTTCGTAACCCTAAGGGATGTTCTGTTCAGTATCATAAAATATTCTATTTTTTTCATCAAATGGGATCTACAGACATCTGAGACATCTTTATCCTAGGTCTTACTCTAACACTACTAATATCGGCTGCCAAGCATTATTCAGTCCTGAAAATTTCTCTCCATTTTCAAGACAATAGCTAATGTTTTCAGAGTTATTCTCGTCATCGGTTTGCCTGTGTGTGTATAGCAGCAAAAACCGCAAGGTTAGGTCACACTGCTTGTTTACATGGTCAACTTATATAGTAAGTTTTTTTTCTCGTAGCAGTTGCCCGCATTAACTCTATAACGTTAGAATTTACTTTCATGTCAAGAAAATGACCTAATGTACAGAACACCAGGAGTATGGAATTGTCTTTGCGCTCATTTGCGAGCATGCGAGCAGTGCGTTTATTTTGCGAGCATTGGCACTGAGTGAAAAAGTTTCTCTTGCGAGCAGCGTGCACTTTAGAAAATACGGCATGGCAAGCAGTATGTACTCCCGCGTATTTTTTCCCCAGCCATCTCTCTTTTACTAAAACTGAGGAAACGTTGTTTTGAGTCAAGTGATCTAGCTGACAACTCCAGAACAGATATAGACAACATGGTTCAACCAATCACATCAGCCTACAGCCAATTATGACTTGTTTGATGTAGCTTCACGTGAGTCCGTGATGGACGCTCAATCGTTCAAGGAGATCTAAATTCAATTCTGACCACACCACAAGAAGAAACTTCAAGCCACCAGACTCCAGAGTCCGAGCATGCGAGCACTCATCTAATTTTTTGCGAGCAATTCCAGCAAAGGCCAAATTTTGCGAGCACTTTTAAATTGAATGAGACGATTGTATATACCCCTAATACCACTGGGATGCCAGGGCACATAGTTATTTCACGTAGCCCAGACTTAACTGACTTTTTCTTGTAAAGAAACTTACCTATATGCATAATTCAACAGGACGCCATCGTCTATAGTAGGTTTTTCAAGTAGCAGTTGCCCAAACTTAACTCTCTAACATCAAATATTTACTTTCGTGTCGAGACAACGACCTCATGATGTGCATAATACTGCTAGGAGTTATAGAATAGTATAATTTGTCAACATGGACAGAATTTATCACTCTCAGGTTTAAGACTTCAGGGTCAATTAGTCAATACAGAAAGTCTTAAAGAATCTATTTCAAATTACCTAAGTACGGTAAGCTAATTTAGCAATAAATGAGAAAATAATCAAATCAGCATCATATCAATATCAAATTAGAGCCCTTTTCTTAACACTGTAAATTAAACACTTTTTTGCAAGCTTTTTGCCTCAATAAATTTAGGATAGACTAAAAGATTCTTCCGTTTACACACGATGTAGCAACTGTAAGTGGATTTGAATTCGCTTGTGCTTTCTCCGCGGTAAACTTAGTGAGAGCTTGGAATAAAGGTCAAATCGATGTTGTGTAATACATTCCTCCATCATTTAAAATCAGGTCTCAAAAGTTATTTTATTTAATACCAATTCAATGTAGGCCCACGAATAGATTCTGATCTTACAGAAAACCCCTCCACTAATTATGCTTTACTCAGACATGAGTAGAGCCCCTTTATTTTGTTGTAGCCATAGCGCCTTGACAATTAATTCAGGGCCTGTAAGGAAGACAGATTTTTCTCTCAGTCATGTTGAATTTCCACAGAGATTGCGGTTTTTTAATTCAATCTTTTAGTGCTAGGTGGCATAAACTTAAGACGAGCGAAGACTTGTACTATATATAATGACTCATGATCCACTTATCTCCACCGAGTGGCACACCCTTGGAGCTTCTCCGAACTAAACAGCTTCGGTCAAGGATGTTATTTCAAAAAGACTGATGGAGAGTCCAAATATGAAAAATGTGATCAAGGTATGTAGTATAAGCAACGTTCATAATATTCAGACGGTCATTAACCTGCATAGGCATTCAAAGAAGTTGGAATTGTGACTACAAGTCAGATGGCGTTTGTGCACAGTATAGAACATTGTTATGAGACTATCTTGTTCTGGAAGAAGAAGAGCCGTGCTTATGTCCTTGCTAAACTTGACCTTATTTGTTATTTCTTATGCTTATGATTATCTATTAGAAACAATTTAAAATCAATTTACGGGGTACAAGGTTCATAAGATCTTCTTGTACACCAGCTGCTAAATAGTTCGATGTGCATGCAACATTTTATATAAAAAACAACACATTAGAAATTTAACTCAGTTACAACTCAACTGTACTGACTACGAAATACAGATATGGATTGCATGAAATTCCATTTAGAAAAAAGCCCCGGTCATATTTTTTTACGACTAGTATGACTTCGTTATAGCTCATGTATTAGCTACAAATAGATTCAAGCCAGAGAACTTTATAGGACCTAATACATACAACTCACCCAAACCAGAACGTGCGAGTTTTCGTCGTCCAAGTACTCAACCCAAGATAACTAAATGACCTTCCAATTTTTTTGTAATTGTAACTGGAACAAAAATACTCGACACCAGCTTGGCTTTTACATCATCATGGCCCTTGAATCACAGATAGAAGTTAGAAATTATAATGTCAAGTGAGATTTAAGAATGTCTACTTGATCTCTACGAGATAAGCGTGCTAGATTCGGAAATGAAATAGATGTAATCACGGGTATGATTAACTCGTGACATTAAAATTTTATTCCTACTTTGACGCATAAACTGATTCATCCGACAGAGCAATTGTGCTTTAAAGTGCAGAAAAAGAATCGATAGAATGAGTTTAAGTTCGTAAAATGCGGTCCTAGGGGCCGATTTTGAAATCATTGTCGACGGACTCTCAGTTGCAAAGAAATTTGAAAACGGGTTCAGCCTGGGTTAAGTATATAATCACCTACAGTTGATGGGATTTAGTCTGTGGCAACGTTTCACTAAATGGCGAAACGAATAAAACTCTAGATACAACATAAACCGTAAGCAATCTCTAATAATTAAGCGGTAAACCAACCTTAAATATACTGCAATGAAGTGAAATCTGAAATGAAATCACTACATTGGTCTGGCCTGAGGTCATGTACAGAATGTTTCATCCGTCACGGGGGAAATTAGCCATGGTTGGTACACGACAGACATCAACACCGACTCAAATCGTGCTTTTAGGGTAAAGGGGAACGAAATTGTAAACTAAAAGGAAAGGAAATGCCTGAAAATTTGTTCTTACCGGGGAAAACTGGCTAATGCGGGGGTGCACCCCTATCAACGGGTCGTTGTGATAAAATGCAGACACGTCTTTCAAATGGATCAAGTTTGTTAAAACTTGATTAAGTTTGTTAAAACTGTCTACTTGCCGATCTTGACCCAGAGTTTGCACTTTCGATTGTTAGGGTGATAAAAAACACTATTCCTTTGAATAGCCGTGCACAGAACGTGGGACTGTCAATCACGGTTCCAATCTTCGGTCAAACTGAATGATTTTGTTAACTGAACATAACTTTAGTCTTGACCATTCACTAGACGTCCCTGATTTCCAATGAGAGACTGGAACAATTTCAAAACCATTTGTTGATTTAGTAAACCACTTTTTTTATGCACCAGTCATGCAACGATGAAATTAGTTCACCTAGTCGTAATATAAAGCTTTTTCGCAGTCAGAGTTAAATAACTGAAATCCGTTCGTGTAATTAAATCGCGAAAAACCATATCAAGACATGCTCAACTTGAAAGGGTGTGGCTTGCGTGCTGCCGCAATACAATATAGGATCAGTTATGTCAGGAATTGATAAACGAAGAAAGGGACCAATCTTAATAATGATCTATGATTTGGTTAAGTCTGTCACCCTCTGCCTTTGTGGCGAGAGTTTGTGAAAAGATCTTGCACAGCCGAAAGTACAAAATTAATTGCAAAATGTAAAACAAACATTCTGAGGCTTAAAAGGAGAGAGATGAACTTACTTTATGGATTTTAACGGCGTCATTCGTTGTAAAATACAAGAATACAAGCAAGTGAAATTGACAGCATCTCCGTCTTCAAGCCAGGCCGAGATGCCTTATCTTTGGCAATATATATGTGTCGAACCCGCTGGAAATAATCAAGCCATCATCGAGAGGTCAATTTCTCAGCGGATATTCTAGACTTTCTTGAGCCCGTCGAGTTACCTTCAGTTTTTAATCAAATCTGTTTTAACAAAGTAAAAAAAAAACTGTTCTCTTTTCAGGACATGGTCTTTAGATCAATCTCAAAATCAAAAGAAAACGAATTTATTTTTGCTTTCTTGTTTTCAACTGGTTTTCTCGGTCTGTGAATGTCCGTATTTCCGTTCAAAAGCACAAGAGGT
>JAHPZR010003888.1:5000-17500 GCA_019787425.1 Platygyra sinensis
TACTACAGCTGGCTTACAGACTGTTAACCACTAAAATTATAGTTTCAGTTTGCCAAATTCTATTCGACTTAATGACATGATTTTTTCTTGTGCAAGTAATTACCGCCTTTTACTGATTTCTAACTGGCAAAATTACCGGTTATGTTATGGTAAAGCTAGAGAAAAATGTCATCACAGTACTGGCTTTATAACGCTGAGCAATCTGGCTGAGCAAAATGTTCAGAAGCAAACTCTTAACTGTTGCCCAGAAGATGGAGTTGGGATGCGCCTCACTGAATGATAGGACTCGATACCGCTTTAAATTCTCTTACAGTTGCGAGAAAGCGATTCCACATTGAAACAAACTTTTCTTTCCCATGATATGAAAATAATTGATCTAGTGAGACATCAAAAAATCAACCCAGCGTCGACTTTTTTATCTCAATTATTTGCGATGGGAACTTCTGACCTTTGACTTATTAATTGGAGTCATTTTGTAAATCTACAGGCAAATCCAAGAAAAACCCTTCGTCGATTCATAGCTAACTGACTTACTTCCTTTGGCGAAGCCAATAATGCAAATCAACACAGCAACTAAAGCAACATTGACAGAATGAAAAACAATCGAAAACCCATCTCTCGTTTTCATCGAGCAACCATAAAAACACCACGCCATTGTGCAACTTGAATAAAGATAGATGGACAGAAAGATTAGGGTAAGACTTCGGAGTTGCTAAACTGATTAGCTCATTATCAGCTGCAATTATTAACACTGCGGTGTACAACTAATTTATTTAAGGAGTAAGATTCCTACCAATATCAGTACTGTTGTTACCATTATAGCGATATTTTTAATATCAAAGAGTCGGGCTTCCTTCTTAAATACAACCTTACCAGCTCAGTTTAGAAGGCTGGATAACGGTACGAAAAAAATTAATTCGTAAATCCCTTACTGATGGAGTCTCGTCGACGTGACTTCTATTGGATAATTACATAGACGTTCAAACTTTAAAGATGAAAATTGCAATACTTTTATCTTTTATTCCTTATATGGTATAAATAAATGGTGTTGTTGTTTAATTCTTTCCTTATTTGCAAAATACCAATCCTTTTTTTATGAAAACAAACAGACTAGCTAACTTTTACTATTTAATTCCACCCACGCCGTGTTGGTTACACTGAGGTCGTGCTTAATGTTTTTCAGTCTTAATCCATTTTCTTACCATTTTAATGCACGTTTAGCAATTAAAAGTAATTTGTCGTTTACTCCTCTCTCCGATTCTATATTTTTTTTTAAAAAAGGAACGATGTGACATACTGTGTCGTTTATATTATGAAATCAATGTCGGTGTCCTTTCAGGTTTTGCTAAATTTTAAAAGGAAAACAAAGTTTTCCTCTAGGCAGATTTCCTTCCGCGTTCAGCAGGGAATCACTAATAAGCAATTTTAGGGACGGAGCAATCATACTCGGCCGATCACACGGTACAGTAATCGCGTTGCGTTACGATAACCTATTCCTTTATGAGTGACACATCTCGTTTGATTCACAGCATCCAGTCGTTTCATAAACTTAAGAGTTAAAACAGAATTATATTGCTGTTTTGCCCGTGAACATGCCAGTCAAATAAATCGAATATAAAATTCAAACGTTCAATAAATTAAGTCAGAATCTGGGGAAAAAAAAATATGCAAAAGCTCGCCAATATTCAGGTCACAGTAATTTTTCTTAAGCAAGATATGCGGAGAAATGTTTTATCCAAATTTAATTATCATTGTAAAGATTTGTACGGAGACGTCCTGCTGGAGCTCATTCGAATGGGCTCCAACATGGCGGCCGGAAACCAACAGAAACATCTGTCATTGAGTTTCGACATGCACAAAAGCGTGAATTTATTTCTCGAGGAACTCAAGGACATTAATATAATACTTTTGCTAATACAAGAACTGTTCAGATAGCCAGATTCCCCAAAATAAAAATTTTTTTAACCAACATGGCAGCTCTCTCGGCCTTCATGTACACGCCACGTCGCGCAAAAGCTTAGAAATTCAAGTGTAGTCTATCACAAAACCAAGGACGCATTCTGAAAATTTGCGTGAATTCTAGTTTTCAGCTGCTGTTTTAAATCAATAGTTTTTAGATCTTCTTTGAATTTTAGTGACGTCATGTGAAAACCCCCAAATTAAAATAATCATTCCATTCGCTCTCGTCAGCGCCTACAAAGTTGGCGCTATTTTTATTGTCAACTCGTTTCCAGCGCAACGCATTGAGCAATTGTTTGTTCTACCTGAGTTAAATCTTGCATGGAATAAAAAAATATTAAGAGCTTCTGCCTGAGAGACCGGGGCAGACGTAAAAATGAGGGTTGGCCAATTTTCTTTAAAGTCCACACTCACACTAGGTTTACACTAAAAAGAAATCGTTGTTTTGTGGAACCCGAAAGAAAAAGTAGGAGCTTTGAATCCGCAAACTTTTGAATCCGGAGAGTTTTGGTGTGAAGTATCTATGAAATACTAAATTTATATGTGAGCTAGCTGCGGTGGTAGATGACAGTGAAGAATGATCATCGCAGTAAGGATGATCATTTTTTTCACTTCCTTCCGGAGAGTTTAGTCGTGTAGACGATTTTTCCTCGAATCCGGATTTTTTTCTGCTTGCGATTTCATTTTGAGTTTGCGATGGAACCAAATTGGCGGATCTAGGAAAGGAGTCGATGGAGTCACAGTCGTAGTCAAATTGATGACCTTCGATGGCGATCGCTGGTTTCCTCGTTCTGTTACAGGTCCAGAGGTAACCTTTCATATAACTAGACGCATATTTGCGTTCACTCGGGCTTTGAGTTGGAGAGAAGCATTGTTTTTGTTGCACGTACTTTGGTAAGGCTTTTTTAAACGCTATAGCCTGCGTAGTTTGGCGGTTTAAGCAGTTCGAGCGCGCTTAAAAGATTGTTAAACCCGCCAAGCTACAGAGTCTATAAACGCTGTGACTACATGCCCGGCAGCCGGGCACGGTCTTAAACAGACTAAATGCCCGGCAGTCAGAAAATTTCACCGAATTTTCACTGAAAGCTTCCTTCAAGCTTCTTGATAGTATTAAATGTTTCTTTAGCAATGTCAAGTGACTCTAAAAATTACTTTGGTTGTTTAGTTGACGAAATATCCGAACGTGGGCATACTATAAAATGGAACGACATCTCTCGACACTTCGAACAATTCGACTCAAACCGGATAGTGAAACATTCACTTAACGAATTCCGACTGAAAGCCTCATTTGGTATTCCCTCATTTAAGTCTATTGAAAGTACTTTATATTTCTTTAGAACTGTCAAGCGATCCTAAAATTATTTCGGTTTTACTTAGACGAATTTACCGAGCTTATGTATGCCATCACATCGCTCAGTATCTGTGATATCAGACTGCCGGTTACGGTCCCACTTAGGCTAAATGCCCGGCAGTCAGAAATATTCACCGAATTCCAACTGAGATCCTTATTCAAACCTATTGATAGTATTTGATGTTTCTTACTAAAGAAGCATCCAAGGATTGAAAAAGGATTTCAGTCGGAATTCGGTGAATATTTCTGACTTCCGGACAGTCTGATGTCACAGATACTGAGCGATGTGATGGTATACACAACAGCTGACACAAGCTCGGTAAATTCGTTTTAAGTAAAACCGAAATAATTTTAAGGATCGATTGACATTTCTAAAGAAATATAAAATACTTTCAACAGGTTTAAATGAAGGCTTTCAGTCGGAATTCGTGAAGTGCATGTTTCACTATCCGGTTTGAGTCGAATTGTTTTAAGTGTCGAGAGATTTTATAGTATGAACCACGTTCGGATATTTCGTCAACTAAAAAACCAAAGTAATTTTTAGAGTCACTTGACATTGCTAAAGAAACAATTAATACTCTCAAGAAGCTTAATGGAAGCTTTCAGTGAAAATTCGGTAAAATTTTCTGACTGCCGGACATTTAGTCAGTTTAAGACCACCGGGAACACAGCGTTACATTTGTAATTATGGGTTTATCTTGTAACTGTTTTTTTGTCTTGGTATACTGGAGATGCAAGGTTATTACTTATGTATACAGTAAGCGGAAAAGATTTTAGTTTATTCTTCTCTCGATTAACATTAGATAGCTCAGTGGATGTAGCATGTTTCTCGATGAAAGGTTAACTCATAAATGTTCGCTCATAAAGAGATCTCTCGTAAGGTTTGCGGACCAGTCCGTTCCGAAAGCGCTCCTCATCTTTTAGTGTGGGTCTACCGCGAACGCTGTGTGAATATTTGGTATCTGTTTTGAACGTATTATACACAGTATTTGTGCTGATCTTCCACCGCATAAACTTTTCTTCGTCCGCCATTACACCATGCCATGTGCTCATCAGAGTGAAATCGTCGCGCATGCGTATTACTTGCAAACTTGCAAACTGTGGCTGAACGAAAAAAAAAACGAAGCCGAAATTTCAACTCGGGCGTTTCCTTTGGAAAGCCCGAGTAATAATGGGTTAATGATATTCCTCAGAAACCAGAATTATCGACGCAAACAATGTCGACGATCTCCACACATCGGAGCTGGAAGGAAAGGAGTTAAGTTAACGTCGACATTATACAATGCACGCTTATGTAAAAATATGTGATGAAGATCCGTAAAAAAAAATGTAAAAAATGTAAATGGAAATATGTTGTTTGCTTCACTATACAGTCAAGACAAAACTTGCATGAATAAGGAGTTTCGTAGGCGCCAGTGTTCTTTGTTTTCTGTTCTTCTGATTCCTTGGAATGTCAATCCTTACGAGACAGAAATTTACAAAGACAGCGAAAACTAAAAACGAAAAGAGAAGAACCATTCCCTGTCGCTCCATGTTACAGAAACTGTAATAAACTCCGGCATGATGAGCCACTTGGCTCGTATGCAGTCTTTCTTCAATCTGATTCGGGCAGCTCTTATAGATGGGGACTGTACCCACCATTTTCCCTACTTTAGAATTATTGTCAAAGGAATAAAATGTCAACTTCGTTCCCAGGGCTTTTCCTCTAAGAGAAAAGCCCTGGGGACGAGGGTTGACAAATGTAAAATATTCTTAAGGTGGGGGTACACATGAAAGCCGTATTTTGGATGGGTATTATGTTTTGAATGCAAATATCTCGTTTACGTTTCAAGCAATAAATAATCTCTATGCTCATTTCACATATCTATGTTTTTGTCGGTTTTGTAAATTTTTGTGGTGATTTTTAGGTATATTTGGAGATAAATAGTTGTTCTCAAAGGATTAGTAAAATTTATGGAAATATGAAATTTTGAAGATTTGGTCTTCTTTTAAAATTTTGAAGTTAAAAATTGGTAGATACACTCCAACCAGTTGCCCAACAACCTGGGGTGCCATTGTGCGGTCGGACAACTGTCTGGTGGTGTTCCATAACCTTTTTTTTCCCTTTCAACCTCTCTTTAAACTTAAAATTTCACTTAAATTCATGTGTACCCCCGCCTCAAATCGCCTCTCCCTTAAATGGCCATCATAGATACTCTAGCGATTTTTTTTGCGAAGCCCTAGTGATTTCTTTAAATCTCATATTCTTTCGCATATTTGCTTGACGTAGGTTCGCCCGAAATATTGGTCGTTACAATTCGCTCTGCTGCATGAAATCCGCTCTGTCTCTGACGTTAATACTTTCAAGCGCCATCTTAAGACGCACCTGTTTAGCAACGCCTATTATTATTATTATTATTATTATTATTATTATTATTATTATTATTATTATTATTATTATTATTATTATTATTATTATTTTTATCCTTGTTTTCCTCTTAAGAGAGACTTGAATTTGTTCAACTTCGTTTGAACGTACTAAGGAGGGAGCTAAATATGTTTGCCTACTCTGTGCAATACTGAACCGCTTGAAAATTTACACCGACCTTCAAATTAAGAAGTATGTGAAGTTTTGTTTTTCAACTTCCTATGAAAATCGCTGAAACTATGAATTCCCAACAATTCATTGTTCGCTGAGAAAATGGAAAATGAAATCGTTTTATTCGTTCATTATTTTTTTCTAGAAAACAATGAATTCTTCTCACCTCTTTACACAATGCTATCAGACTTGTAAATTGTAATTTACAAACTTCTTTTGCAAAGCGAATTTTTCATAATGAACTTGATTGAGCACAATTTACCTCCTGCAAGGAATCGATGAATCGTTCAGCAGTGTTGTTTTACATTTTTCCTCATTAACAAACAATTTTGCCCAGAGAAGACATCACGCTATACACGAATACGCCATTTCCGAGTTCCCTGGTACCTCTGTTTCAAAACGAGTCTAAACCATTCTTATCAAAATGAGTTTGACTTAAAGGGCCATTGTCACGATAAAGCGCATGTGCGGTCTTAATTGACCCCAATTTTTTTAAACCAATAGAAACCGTAATACTATCACGAGCGCCACTAGGGTCAGCTTAGAGTTGCACGTGCCTTTCGAACATCTCTTTATCCGCCGGCTGTTGGCCTTTTGTTTGTAAAGAATATTTATCATGTTGATGTTGTGTGAAGGCTGTGTCCGTTGATTACAAGCACATACGCTTTACTTTCTTCCAACTTGCATTCATATCTGCAGCTATATATACAAAGTTTCCGATTTTCGTCCTTGCACTTGCATCTTTTCTTCGTTTTTTGTCTTTTTTTTTTCGAACAAGACGGCTACGAGGTGAAAGTAGCTTTCGTCTCTAGCAGCTTCGAAAATCCTCTCGAGGTATTTCTCGACGGCATTTAACTCAAAACACAAAATACGACTTTTAAATCTTTCGTGGATGACTAAACAGTTCTTCAATATCGGTATTACTATTTTCATACGCCTCACAAGGTCGATGGAGGAGGATTTTTCTCACAAATAACAACTTTGAAAACTGTTCCGTCGGATGAGAAATCAAATTGCTGTACATGCGCAGAAGGGTGTCAAATGCCCTTTAAATGAAAATAAACCTGTATGCGGAACTCATTTTCATATGAAAGGTTTCGCACTTAGACTCGTTTTGATACAGAGGCAAGAGGCAACTTGGAAATAACCCATACACAACAAACAATCAAAGAGCTTTGTGAATTTTACTAAAGATTTTGAATTTTTTGGCTCTTTGGGCGCAATATTCCAAGAGAAATTGACTTTTAAAAGCTGCAACATTTCTGGCAGAAGTGTCAATGAGCTCATACATTCTTTGTAAAATTTGCGGATTTTAAACCCGTCTCGCTCAAAAGGTATTCACTGAATCAGGCTCAAATTCCTTGGGACTCAAAGAGTTAATCGTACGTTCCCCTCTAATTTGGTAAGTCGCAAAATGTAACAATTTCTTTAACGCGACTGTAGCAACTTGACCGAAATGTAATAACGCAAAATGTAAACAACCATTTGAATAGATTACTACTAGCTAGAAAAGCTAAATAAGTTAGATTCTACTCACGGTGTGTGCCAGTGACTAAACTTAGACACAACAACCTTCAGCACAGTTCAGTTTAGCTATTATCCTTTTATAATAAACTGCTGTTACGTTTATGTTCCTATTGATACTAGTAGAGGTAAATCGAGTGAGAAACAGGAGTCACGATATTCAGTCCCGGGTTTTCAAAATTGCGAGAAGGCAAGTTAAGCGGAAGTGGTTGTCAGAGTGGATAAATAATAACATAAATGTGGTCTCTTTTTTGCCGTTAACACGACGTGCATACAGAAGGAGTTTCTGCGAAAGTTTGATCTCTGATACCTGAAGAATGGTTACTTAAGCAACTCCTATTATCAAATAAAGATGGAAATAGTGACGTAATAGAAAAAAGAGATCATATTAAATACTTAGGTGTCTTACTTGATGAAAAGCTTTCATGGAAGCACCACATAGCATACATCTGCTCTAGAATTGCCCGAAATACTGGGATTTTTAGCAAACTAGGGCATTATATGTCTCTAGCCCAATTAAAACAACTTTATTGTAGTCTTGTCAATCCCTACATATCTTATGCTATTCTTGCATGGGGGAGTGGGTATAAAACTCAAATCAAAAAAGTACAAACAAAACAAAACACAGTAATAAGAACAATATTTTTTGCCACTACTTATGGAAAGAACACTGAAAGTGCTTTTCCCTTTATGAACCTATTAGATATCCTATCAGTTAATTCTATCTTTAAATTGCAAGAACTTAAATTTGCACATCGTTGGCATAGCAAAGCACTACCAAACATCTTTGATAACTATTTTCAGTATGCTACTGATATTCATAGTTATAATACCAGATATGCCACTAATAAAAATTTTTATAAGCCGTCCACAAGAACCAACATTGGAAAACAATCAGTATCTTCAATTGTAGTTGACCTTTGGCAAGATCTTCCAACTAGCTTGAAAAATCTTAACACTTTTACCTTTCCTGGCAAATTAAAAGAATTTCTTCTTAAAACTCAATCCAGTAAATAAAATCATGCCAACGACTGCGTATATATGTGCTTATTTTTTCGTCTTAGTTTTTAAATGTGTGTATCTGTTGTTGTTTTTGTGTTGTTTTTGTTGTATCTGCTACAATCTGTTTAATTAACTTTCCTTAGCTAGGGGCTAACTAGAAAACTTAAGTTTACTTAGCCCCTAGACACCTTTAAATGGTAATGTTTAGCTATTTTCTTTCTCCCTCTTTATAGATCTAAATTCCTTTAAAAAATGTAACGCTAATTGTAAGAAAAGGTGTAAATAATAAAGATTGTTGTTGTTGTTGTTGTCCTACTTCTTACTTTCAATTGCTTTTATATTCAATGCATGCACTGTCGCTTTTTCAATGATACAAAACACACAACTGAACAGAGTGACTGCAGTTACAGTAAAGACTAAGTAAAAAGCTAAGTGTTAAGTCAAAAATAAATTGAATTAACCATTTAGCAGGGCTAAGAGAGGTGTTATACCGCTCCAAAATCGTCATTTTATGTGCTCCAAAATGTTTTAATTCGAGAAAAACAACAACAACACCTTTATTTCGCCTTGTACATAGATAACATAACATAACATAGATAACATAAGTGTGGAAAGGTCGGCTTTTCGAAACAAAATGATTTTATCTTATACAGCCAAATCTTTCCTAGCGACCACTTCTCCTAAGCTACCACCTCTCATAGGTGACCAGTTTTAGTGCAAAGGTAGTGGACGAGTTATTTTCCCAAGTCATTAAACTTCTAACGTCTTTAACTGTGTCTGACAGGTAGTAGTAATTATTTCTGCAGAATATTTGTTGTTGTTTTTTGAGCGTTAGAAGAAGTCAAGTTGCCGTCCGGCCCTAGTGAACAAACAGAAAGACACGGACTTGTTATGACAAACACGAACAATTATTTTAAAGCGACGTAACTTTTCAATACATTTATTCTCTTTCCCATCTATACCAGAAGACGTTAGCCAAATATTGAACATGCAGCCACCTTCGCCTTCATACAACTGACTTTTTTCGAAAACACCTGGTGGAAGAGAAGCTTCCTGACGTAATAACAACAGATGATTAGGTGTCAAGGGCTCCAAATCTTTGACTTTCAAAAGGTTTGAAAATTGTGCAGTAAATTTATCAACTAAAGAAACAAAATAGACTTCATTAGAAGTCAGAACACACTCTACTTTTCTTAATACAGATTTTAAAACATGATTTCGGGCCCGTTAAATTACCGGGTCCTTTGAGATTCTCGAACTCCCGGTAATTACCCGGCTCGTTAAGCTGTTTTGTTTTCCATGCCAGATGGGAGTTTCAAAAGGTTTGAAAATTATATTGTACAGTAAAGTTATCAGCTAAAGAAACAAAATGGACATTATTAGAGATCAGAACACACCATACTTTTCTTGAGACTGAAAATATGATTTCAGGCCCGTTAAGTTACCGGGTGTTTCGAGAAACGGCCCCCGGTTCGAAAACTGCGAAGATCATGGCGCTTTGCCTAAAGGGAACTTTGTCAGTTGAACTATATATTCTAAACTATCACTGTCATTTTTTTTAAATTTATGATATTCCAGAAATTCGAAAAAAGCCACCAGACACGTTTTGTCAATCCTTTTGTTGTTTTTATAAAACTGATACGAAATTTGGCAAACTGTACTCGCTTGGATATAAACACTTTACTACGCTAAGAAAACTAATAAATATGTAAAATGGCGAAGCTCTTCTACTTTAAACCAATGGTTTTTAAGTATTTCAGTGCTTTTTGAAAAAAGTCCTATCTCGCCCTTTAGCGAACCTTGAACGATTAGTTTACTTTTTTCACAAGCTTAAAATGCATGGTCCTTAAACTATAACATGTAAGAGTGTCTTAGAAAACGCTCGCGATCACACCTACAATTGGGGACATAAGAGCAATTAAAACATGTTAAAGAAACCTAGGAACTGTATTTCGATTTCTCTGAGGATGTTTCAAAGCGAAGAATGTCACGAGAAAGCACTTTTGATCGTAACTGAAATTGGTGACGCAGCTGAGATGACTATGTCAGTCAAAAGAAAAGAATCACTCAAAAAGCAATTGCGGAGCGAAAATTAAGAAGCAAAATCACAAGAATCTTTAGATTCACAGGCTACACACGAATGAGTCAGCTCATATATCGTGCATAATTAAAAGAACGACCACTGCAGTGAAGTGTTTAATTATGTGGCAACTCAAGCTTGTCCTCTGAGGTTCTCGCAGATATCAATGACAAAAGCCACTATTAACTCTGAAAAATCGCCTATCTTCCGAGTTTGGTTGGAAATAAACCTAGATCTTACAAAAGCAGAACATGGATTCAGATCTATACAACGCAATTACCTGCCTTTGCACAGAGATAGTCGTTTACTGATATCACAGAAAGTCAGATAGATAGCTGATAGCGGGATCTCGTTTTTCTTTTCCAAAAAAAGACAAAAAATAAAAAAAAACATAAAATTAGTTTCGTTTGAAATTGATAATGGCAAAGTTTAGGGTCAATAATCTCTAAGATCAGTTATACTATACTAAGATCTATTTGAGTGAGCGTTGTAATGAGAAATTTCTAGAATTGAGTTTCGAGGTTTCTCTTTGAAAAGTAAATACTTCCTGTATAAAGCACAATTTTATTTGTTCCAGATATTCTTATTTTGAAAAACAATTAAATTAGAATTCTATAATCTATTAATAATTAAGCCTCTCAGTTGGGGCTGGAAATCTCTAAACCAATGGAAACCGCTGAATCAAAATTAGATATGCAAATCCGCCATATTTCTCGTATTACTTTTTAGTTTATTTTTCAGCTCCAATTGTTTAATCTTTGTTGACTTTGAGGAATTGAATAACACCGTAAGAACCTCCTGTATATTACCACTGCGCAGTACTTGATAAGCTTGAACATCTTTGGACAAACACAGTTTGCGAGTCACGAACGAGAGGCTGCAAACACTCTGCTACCATTTCACGAGTTAAAAAGTTCCAACGATCAGTATTCAGTTGTTTCACTGAGGTTTTACCCTGATCGCGTTTTTTCATGGCTCATCTCAAAAACGCATTTTTTAGAACGTAAGTTGATGAAAATCTCTCAACTAAATAACTTGTTTTGTTTTGTGTTATTTTTTCTTTTCACTTTTTCTTTATTTGTAGTTTCCTTTTCCGAAGCTAACATATTTTGTTCTGATTTTGTCAATAATGATCAAAGAGTTTGAACAAATGCTTTAACCATGTTAACTGATCTGCTATTATCAGTAGAAGATCGGACACGATACAGATGAACACAAACACGAAAGATAAAACAACAACAACTCCAAAACACTCTACAAGTTCATAGCTATTTAGTTGCTAGCAATAACATCACTGACCCTTAGGGCGCGTGGTAACGAAAAATAGAAGTTTATATGATAAGCCATGATTTGAAATAATTTTTACTTTGTTTCAGTGCCATACCTGTAAACTAGCTAAGCTTAGTGCTTGTATAGCTAAGTGCATGACCACTATAAATAAGATTTACATTTCAGAGTTTTTTTTCGGTGCATCATGAATTATTGAAGAGTCGACTGTAAACATAAAATCTCTTTGTGGATGAAAGCAAAGCGGCTGAAAAATTGCAGTTTGCTTACAGAGCAACTATGAAATAATCTGCCACTCAAAGTTAAGGTGTCTCGATACACCTTTTTTTCTGGACCATACCAAGCAATTCAAACAACTTTTTACTAGTCTTCTCTTCGATCGGATTGATGTGAACATTATATCACTGATTAGGCAATCGGTGTTTCCAAGGAAACGATAAACATTTAAACATTGAAAATCTTTAAAACAAGAATGAATGTGATATGATCAAAGTTAATATCAATGTACAAGTAGAATATACAAAAGCCAAATCTGTATGTTAATTTAATATGGAGTAACGCAAAAACATTTCAAAACATAAATTTTGCGTAATATATAATGCTAAGGGAGGGGTTTGCAGTCAAGCACTGTTTTGATGAAATTGCTTCAAATGATACCAAAATTAAACCTTGAAGTTGTTTTAAAACCATAAAAGCTTTTTTTTATGAAGTATGAAGTA
>JAHPZR010003888.1:22500-33382 GCA_019787425.1 Platygyra sinensis
CTTAGATTGTTGGAAACAGAGTTGATCAGAGTTATCTGCAGTGTGGACTCTTGTCCTGCTAGGCCCGGGTCAACTGAAAAGGGATGTGCCCTATTTCTGGTATCTTCCAAATTATTTTTATTTATATTTTCATCTTTTGTATCTATTTAATTTCAGGGGGCAGCAGTTAATGTTACATCTACTGGATTTTTCTTGGCTACCCATCATAGTTATTTAATAATAAAAAAGTAATAAGTAATTATTACATGTATAAACAATGATACAGTCAAATGAATAATGACAATGACGATTCAAGAACTTTAAATGATAAATACTTTGAGTTCAGGGTGGATTGTCTTGGCAAACTGACTCCATCAGACTTAAACGCTTTCCTTCAAAAACCAGGCTAGCACACTTTCAACTTCATTTTGCCAGCAGATAACTGATGTACAATTTGTAGCTCACCATCATAGCTTCAACCAACTCACCTTAGATATCGACATATTCATTATGACTGTCTCTTATTCATTGAAATATAAAACATATTGGTACTTATAATACCACTACAACCTGGACAAATACACACTAAAATGTTGTTTTGAAAAATTTCCACTACCAGAAATCAAGACTGACACTCAATAAGGTGATTAATTTAGTGTTAATGAACTGCCAGAGTACCTAATATCTTTAGTGGAACCAGAGAATTAACTCTGAAGTGTAAATTATAGTGCTACTTAAACCCATGAATAACCCACTGGGCGTTAGCCCTAGTAAAGGGAAACAGGGAACCACACGAGGCAAAGAAAAAATCTTTTGACCTCGGTGGGAATCGAACCCACGACCTCCGGAATAGATCTACCGTTACTCTGCCGACTGAGCTACAAGGTCGCACAGAGAAAGTCGGGGACGATTTTAGATGGTGAATCGCGGCCAAGAGAAAGTAAGGGTACAAATGAATGTTGTGCCGCGTAGCACTGGGAACACAAATAGTGGACCCAGAGAATTAACTCTGAAGTGTAAATTATAGTGCTTAGTGGTTCGATTCCCACCGAGGTCAAAAGATTTTTTCTTTGCCTCGTGTGGTTCCCTGTTTCCCTTTACTAGGGCTAACGCCCAGTGGGTTATTCATGGATTTAAGTAGCACTATAATTTACACTTCAGAGTTAATTCTCTGGTTCCACTATTTGTGTTCCCAGTGCTACGCGGCACAACATTCATTTGTACCTAATATCTTTGTTGTGAAACTTCTTCACCACCATCATGGAATTATTGTCAGGTTAAACTTTTGCTAAATATTTAGAGTTTTTTGAGTTAATATGTGGCCAGTCTGAACAGAACGTACCATCAAGCCGATTCTTGCTAACCTTTTGCACAAATCGTTGACAAGAAAATTTTTCTGTGTAAATGATACACAACCCAAATTTGCAGAATGCTGTGAGCAAGACATTTTGCTCTTGAATATCATAATATGATAATATGTATTTATGGGCTACAAGTGGCACAAGCCTCAATAAAACCCCAAGAGACTGTTGTAGCTAGTAATATATGAAGTAAATGTCAGTTACATCAGTGTACATGTATGCTTTTCTGCGTCCACTCAACCTTCCCACCATGCAAGCAACTAAACTAACAAAATAGGCTTAATATAATGCATGTCATGTAGAATATTCTGCTTTAATTTCATCCAGACCTGTATTTTTGTAACATGTTACATGTTTAAAACAGTTACACAAGCTTTCTCAAGGTTTACTGACAAGTGCTGCACTAATTACCTACATTTTCTTTGAATAATAATAATAATAATAATGATAATAATAATAATATAACATAATAATAATATAACATAATAATAGTAATAAAATATACATAAACTGTAACAAGCAAATTATTAAAATAGTGAATGAGGCTTTCACTTCATTTAGACGACACCACATTTGTTAAACAATGGACACAAATGCTTGACAACAAAACATATAGAATGATGCTATATTGTCCTACTCTATTCTACAGCAATGATTCATTTACCCAATCAGACAATTGTAAGCCTGTTGATAGCTAAGATACATGTCAGGAAGAAGCTTAATGCTTATTGATTCACCACCAACATTGTTAAACACTATAATACACAAGAAACACTTAAGTCATTTCATGGCTAAGAGCATGAATGGTTTGGCTCATAAGAGCCCTTTGATTTTTCCTTATTTGCGCAATATCAACTGAGTAAACCGACATATGGTAGGTCTAGTTTCTTTGTCTTGGATAACGCGATGAAAGAAAGATGTCACTGTGTCGCGCAGGCATGAGGGATCCCGCTCGTATATATATTGTTTAGGGATATTTTTCTCTGTAAAAGTTCTATTAGTGCTTTAATCAAAATAAAATTAACCTTAAAAATAAGTTCCACTTATTCATTATACATTGAAGAAATCATTCGTCCTTGATCACCTTTCTATAGATGCAATGACGACATTTTTTACGCTAACTGATTTAGAGCTTAATGCTTGACGGCTTTTTGTTTAGTTCAAGTGTAGAGACGCAACAACTTGGTTTTAGACGCATCGAGCATGATTTCTTCTTTGAATGACTTATTAAACAGTGTAAGTTCCTGTAAAACCAGAGAGTGTACATTTTGTCGCTTGTCCTAAACAGGGTCTTAAAATGGAGGTTGCTGTCCTACACAGGGTAGGGTTTTTAGCGTATTTTTGTCCTAAACTGGGTCAGGGTTTCAAACCCTCGGCGGCACCCCTATACCCAAACATGGGTCAAGTACCCCCCCCCCCCCGGGGGGTGGTAGATGAAAGTGAAGAATGATCATCGCAGTAAGGATGATCATTTTTTCACTTCCTTCCGGAAAGTTTAGTCGTGTAGACGATTTTCCCCCGAATCCGGATTTTTTTCTGCTTGCGATTTCAGTTTGAGTTTGCGATAGAACCAAAATGGCGGATCTAGGAAAGGAGTCGATGGAGTCACAGTCGTAGTCAAATTGATGGCCTTCGATGGCGGTCGCTGGTTTCCTCGTTCTGTTACAGGTCCAGAGGCAACTTTTCATATAATAATGGGCTAATGACATTCCTCAGAAACCAGAATTATCGACGCAAACAATGTCGACGATCTCCACACATCGGAGCTGGAAGGAAAGGAGTTAAGTTAACGTCGACATTATACAATGCACGCTTATGTAAAAATATGTGATGAAAATCCGTAAAAAAATATAAAATATGTAAATGTAAATATGTTGTTTGCTTCACTATGCAGTCAAGACAAACTTGCATGAATAAGGAGTTTCGTAGGCGCCGGTGTTCTTTGTTTTCTGTTCTTCTGATTCCTTGGAATGTCAATCCTTACGAGACAGAAATTTACAAAGACAGCGAAAACTAAAAACGAAAAGAGAAGAACCATTCCCTGTCGCTCCATGCTGCAGAAACTGTAATAAACTCCGGCATGATGAGCCACTTGGCTCGTATGCAGCCTTTCTTCAATCTGATTGGTGCAGCTCTCATAGATGGAGACTGTACCCACCATTTTTCCTTACTTTAGAATTATTGTCAAAGGAATAAAATGTCAACTTCGTTCTCTTCGTTATTATTATTATTATTATTATTATTATTATTATTATTATTATTATTATTATTATTATTATTATTTATCCTTGTTTTCCTCTTAAGAGAGACTTGAATTTGTTCAACTTCGTTTGAACGTACTAAGGAGGGAGCTAAATATGTTTGCCTACTCTGTGCAATACTGAACCGCTTGGAAATTTACACCGACCTTCAAATTAAGAAGTATGTGAAGTTTTGTTTTTCAACTTCCTAGGAAAATCGCTGAAACTATGAATTCCCAACAATTCATTGTTCGCTGAGAAAATGGAAAATGAAATCGTTTTATTCGTTCATTATTTTTTTTCTAGAAAACAATGAATTCTTCTCACCTCTTTACACAATGCTATACTTGTAAATTGTAATTTACAAACTTCTTTAGCAAAGCGAATTTTTTATAATGAACTTGATTGAGCGCAGTTTACCTCCTGCAAAGAATCGATGAATCGTTCAGCAGTGTTGTTTTACATTTTTCCTCATTAACAAACAATTTTGCCCAGAGAAGACATCACGCTATACACGAATACGCCATTTCCGAGTTCCCTGGTACCTCTGTTTCAAAACGAGTCTAAACCATTCTTATCAAAATGAGTGTGACTTAAAGGGCCATTGTCACGATAAAGCGCATGTGCGGTCTTAATTGACCCCAATTTTTTTAAACCAATAGAAACCGTAATACTATCACGAGCGCCACGAGGGTCAGCTTAGAGTTGCACGTGCCTTTCGAACATCTCTTTATCCGCCGGCTTTTGGCCTTTTGTTTGTAAAGAATATTTATCATGTTGATGTTATGTGAAGGCCGTGTCCGTTGATTACATACAAGCACATACGCTTTACTTTCTTCCAACTTGCATGCATATCTGCAGCTATATATACAAAGTTTCCGATTTTCGTCCTTGCACTTGCATCTTTTCTTCGTATTTTGTCTTTTTTTTTCGAACAAGACGGCTACGAGGTGAAAGTAGCTTTCGTCTCTAGCCGCTTCGAAAATCCTCTCGAGGTATTTCTCGACGGCATTCAACTCAAAACACAAAATACGACTTTTAAATCTTTCATGGATGACTAAAGAGTTCTTCAATATCGGTATTACAGTCTATTTTCATACGCCTCACAAGGTCGATGGAGGAGGATTTTTCTCACAAATAACAACTTTGAAAACTGTTCCGTCGGATGAGAAATCAAATTGCTGCACATGCGCAGAAGGGTGTCAAATGCCCTTTAAATGAAAATAAACCTGTATGCGGAACTCATTTTCATATGAAAGGTTTCGCACTTAGACTCGTTTTGATACAGAGGCAAGAGGCAACTTGGAAATAACCCATACACAACAAACAATTAAAGAGCTTTGTGAATTTTACTAAAGATTTTGAATTTTTTGGCTCTTTGGGTGCAATATTCCAAGAGAAATTGACTTTTAAAAGCTGCAACATTTCTGGCAGAAGTGTCAATGAGCTCATACATTCTTTGTAAAATTTGCGGATTTCAAACCCGTCTCGCTCAAAAGGTATTCACTGAATCAGGCTCAAATTCCTTGCGACTCAAAGAGTTAATCGTACGTTCCCCTCTAATTTGGTAAGCCGCAAAATGTAACAATTTCTTTAACGCGAATTGTAGCAACTTGACCGAAATGTAATAACGCAAAATGTAAACAACCATTTGAATAGATTACTACTAGCTAGAAAAGCTAAATAAGTTAGATTCTACTCACGGTGTGTGCCAGTGACTAAACTTAGTCACAACAACCTTCAGCACAGTTCAGTTTAGCTATTATCCTTTTATAATAAACTGCTGTTACGTTTATGTTCCTATTGATACTAGTAGAGGTAAATCGAGTGAGAAACAGGAGTCACAATATTCAGTCCCGGGTTTTCAGAATTGCGAGAGGGCAAGTTAAGCGGAAGTGGTTGTCAGAGTGGATAAATAATAACATAAATGTGGTCTCTTCCTTGTCGTTAACACGACGTACATACAGAAGGAGTTTCTGCGAAACTTTGATCTCTGATACCTGAAGAATGGTTACTTAAGCAACTCCTACTTCTTACTTTCAATTGCTTTTATATTCAATGCACTGTCGCTTTTTCAATGATACAAAACACACAACTGAACAGAGTGACTGCAGTTACAGTAAAGACTAAGTAAAAAGCTAAGTGTTAAGTCAAAAATAAATTGAATTAACCATTTAGTAGGGCTAAGAGAGGTGTTATACCGCTCCAAAATCGTCATTTTATGTGCTCCAAAATGTTTTAATTCGAGAAAAACAACAACAACACCTTTATTTCGCCTTGTACATAGATAACATAACATAACATAGATAACATAAGTGTGGAAAGGTCGGCTTTTCGAAACAAAATGATTTTATCTAATACAGCCAAATCTTTCCTAGCGACCACTTCTCCTAAGCTACCACCTCTCATAGGTGACCAGTTTTAGTGCAAAGGTAGTGGACGAGTAATTTTCCCAAGTCATTAAACTTCTAACGTCTTCAACTGTGTCTGACAGGTAGTAGTAATTATTTCTGCAGAATATTTGTTGTTGTTTTTTAAGCGTTAGAAGAAGTCAAGTTGCTGTCCGGCCCTAGTGAACAAACAGAAAGACACGGACTTGTTATGACAAACACGAACAATTATTTTAAAGCGACGTAACTTTTCAATACATTTATTCTCTTTCCCATCTATACCAGAAGACGTTAGCCAAATATTGAACATGCAGCCACCTTCGCCTTCATACAACTGACTTTTTTCGAAAACACCTGGTGAAAGAGAAGCTTCCTGACGTAATAACAACAGATGATTAGGTGTCAAGGGCTCCAAATCTTTGACTTTCAAAAGGTTTGAAAATTGTGCAGTAAATTTATCAACTAAAGAAACAAAATAGATTTCATTAGAAGTCAGAACACACTCTACTTTTCTTAATACAGATTTTAAAATATGATTTCGGGCCCGTTAAATTACCGGGTCCTTTGAGATTCTCGAACTCCCGGTAATTACCCGGCCCGTTAAGCTGTTTTGTTTTCCATGCCAGACGGGAGTTTCAAAAGCTTTGAAAATTATATTGTACAGTACAGTTATCAGCTAAAGAAACAAAATGGACATTATTAGAGATCAGAACACGCCATACTTTTCTTGAGACTGAAAATATGATTTCAGTCCCGTTAAGTTACCGGGTGTTTCGAAAAACGGGCCCCTGGTTCAAAAACTGCGAAGATCATGGCGCTTTGCCTAAAGGCTTGAACTTTGTTGAACTATATTCTAAACTATCACTGTCATTTTTTTAAATTTATGATATTCCAGAAATTCGAAAAAAGCCACCAGACACGTTTTGTCAATCCTTTTGTTGTTTTTATAAAACTGATACGAAATTTGGCAAACTCTACTCGCTTGGATATAAACACTTTGCTACGCTAAGAAAACTAATAAATATGTAAAATGGCGAAGCTCTTCTACTTTCTACCAAATGGTTTTTAAGTATTTCAGTGCTTTTTGAAAAAGTCCTATCTCGCCCTTTAGCGAACCTTGAACGATTAGTTTACTTTTTTCACAAGCTTAAAATGCATGGTCCTTAAACTATAACATGTAAGAGTGTCTTAGAAAGCGCTCGCGATCACACCTACAATTGGGACTAGAGCGACTTAAAACATGTTAAAGAAACCTAGGAACTGTATTTCGATTTCTCTGAGGATGTTTCAAAGCGAAGAATGTCACGAGAAAGCACTTTTGATCGTAACTGAAATTGGTGACGCAGCTGAGATGACTATGTCAGTCAAAAGAAAAGAATCACTCAAAAAGCAATTGCGGAGCGAAAATTAAGAAGCAAAATCACAAGAAATCTTTAGATTCACAGGCTACACACGAATGAGTCAGCTCATATATCGTGCATAATTAAAAGAACGACCACTGCAGTGAAGTGTTTAATTATGTGGCAACTCAAGCTTGTCCTCTGAGGTTCTCGCAGATATCAATGACAAAAGCCACTATTAACTCTGAAAAATCGCTTATCTTCCAAGTTTGGTTGGAAATAAACCTAGATCTTACAGAAGCAGAACATGGATTCAGATCTATACAACGCAATTACCTGCCTTTGCACAGAGATAGTCGTTTACTGATATCACAGAAAGTCAGATAGATAGCTGATAGCGGGATCTCGTTTTTCTTTTCCAAAAAAAGACAAAAAATAAAAAAAAAACATAAAATTAGTTTCGTTTGAAATAGATAATGGCAAAGTTTAGGGTCAATAATCTCTATAAGATCAGTTATACTATACTAAGATCTATTTGAGTGAGCGTTGTAATGAGAAATTTCTAGGATTGAGTTTCGAGGTTTCTCTTTGAAAAGTAAATACTTCCGGTATAAAGCACAATTTTATTTGTTCCAGATATTCTTATTTGGAAAAACAATTAAATTAGAATTCTATAATCTATTAATTATTAAGCCTCTCAGTTGAGGCTTGAAATCTCTAAACCAATGGAAACAGCTGGATCAAAATTAGCTATGCAAATCCGCCATATTTCTCGTATTACTTTTTAGTTTATTTTTCAGCTCCAATTGTTTAATCTTTGTTGACTTTGAGGAATTGAATAACACCGTAGGAACCTCCTGTATATTACCACTGCGCAGTACTTGATAAGCTTGAACATCTCTGGACAAACACAGTTTGCGAGTCACGAACAAGAGGCTACAAACATTCTGCTACCATTTCCCGAGTTAAAAAGTTCCAACGATCAGTATTCAGTAGTTTCACTGAGGCTTTACCCTGATCGCGTTTTTTCATGGCTCATCTCAAAAACGCATTTTTTAGAAGGTAAGTTGATAAAAATCTCTCTACTAAATAACTTGTTTTGTTTTGTGTTAGTTTTTTCTTTTCACTTTTTCTTTATTTGTAGTTTCCTTTTCCAAAGCTAACATATTTTGTTCTGATTTTGTCAATAATGATCAAAGAGTTTGAACAAATGCTTTAACCATGTTAACTGATCTGCTAATATCAGTAGAAGATCGGACACGATACAGATGAACACAAACACGAAAGATAAAACAACAACAACTCCAAAACACTCTACAAGTTCATAGCTATTTAGTTGCTAGCAATAACATCACTGACGCTTAGGGCGCGTGGTAACGAAAAATAGAAGTTTATATGATAAGCCATGATTTGAAATAATTTTTACTTTGTTTCAGTGCCATACCTGTAAACTAGCAAAGCTTAGCGCATGACCACTATATATAAGATTTACATTTCAGAGTTTTTTTTCGGTGCATCATGAATTATTGAGGAGTCGATTGTAAACATAAAATCTCTTTGTGGATGAAAGCAAAGCGGCTGAAAAATTGCAGTTTGCTTACAGAGCAACTATGAAATAATCTGCCACTCAAAGTTAAGGTGTCTCGATACACCTTTTTTTCTGGCCCATACCAAGCAATTCAAACAACCTTACCAGTCTTCTCTTCGATCTGATTGATGTGAACAATATATCACTGATTAGGCAATCGGTGTTTCCATGGAAACGATAAACATTTAAACATTGAAAATCTGTAAAACAAGAATGAATGTGATATGATCAAAGTTAATACCAATGTACAAGTAGAATATACAAAAACCAAATCTGTATGTTAATTTAATATGGAGTAACGCAAAAACATTTCAAAACATAAATTTTGCGTAATATATAATGCTAAGGGAGGGGTTTGCAGTAAAGCACTGTTTTGATGAAATTGCTTCAAATGATACCAAATTATACCTTGAAGTTGTTTTAAAACCATAAAAGCTTTTTTTATGAAGTAGGATATATGACATTATAGTTAGCTTGCTTTCGAAGAAATTGACGCCTTTTTTTAAATCCCGGCCAAACGATCGCAACATTGTCGTGCGCAACATGTTGCCTGCGTTTAGCCACCGTATTGCGGGGTGTTGCGACATGTTGGGTGTTGTTGGCTCAAAATGGTCAAATTTTTCATGCACATTTGTGGATGTTGCATGATGTTGTACTCGTTTGGTCAGGTTCGTGGAACAGTGTTGCACCCGTTACACTAGTTCGATTTTCAATATCCAACATGTCGCAACACTTCGCAAACTTCTTGTATGAAGGGAACCTCTGTTCATATTAAGACTATGTGAACAAAACAGCTTTGTAATCGTAAGGTTGGAGATTTTGCTATGGCTTTACGGGCCCGAAACGTTTCCGGGGCTTTCGAGAAACGGGCCCCAGGGCTCAAATCCGGACCGCTCGCTCCGGAGTCGAGCGCACTAACCATGAGGCCACCGTGCCTCCCGCAGCCGCCGAGCACAGCCTCTGTTTTGTCAATGATTTGTTTAATTTTAATAAATTACAGTGTCTAATAAAAAGTTACTCTCGTTACGCGCTTGTTCCAGTTAAATAACAGCGCCAATGTGCAAAAATATCGTTGAATAACACCACTGTTTTTTTTTTTTTGTCCCTCTTGGCAGATCTGGATGAATGGATGGATCTAGATTAATGAAGCAATCGAAAAGAACTGTATAGGACAAAGGCTAGAGATGATACTTTTCCTATCGTGGCACACCCAGCAGGCAATAATGAAACTGCTTCTACAAGAAATGCCTCTTATCGCAATTCTCTTTATGGCGTCTTTGATGATTCAAAAGATTGCTACCAAAGAGTGTGGAATTGAAAGCTACTCCATTTATCAAATGATGTTAAAAGGACACACCTTTAATACGTTCAATGCTCGTCCAGGTTCACTTGACTGCAGCCAGGCGTGCAATTCTGACGTCAGATGTCAAAGTTATAACTATGTCATATTCAAGAACATATGTGAGTTGAATAACAGGACCAAGGACGCCAGACCAGAGTGCTTTGTCAGGGACAAGGACAGATATTACATGAATGCCCCTAAAAGAGGTAATGATAATATTATGGCTAGACATTTCAATCGTGAGAAAATAACCTAAGGGCTGATTTACACGGTACGACTTTGACCCAGGCGACAAGCTTACGACAGGCCTACGATATGACTTGGGACCATTTACGCGCGTACGACATTTTCACTTACAAAATTAAATATGCAAAAGTTTGCACCGGGATTTACAGAGCGAAAAAGTTCTAACAAACGTAAACAAATATTTTAGCTGCCTGCGCTTTGAAAAAACTTTCTAACGAGATGTTTTTCGCTTTAATCTGTTCCGTACTTTTCGAGAAACGACTTCATGTGAACCAGTCAACAACAACATCGTCCGCCATTTTGTCGCAAGAAAACTTCTCCTTCGTCCCCTACTCAGTAGAAATTTGTCACAAAATACGTATGTTCTATAAATTTCGACTACGATTGTCGCAGCGT
>JAHPZR010003889.1:0-23267 GCA_019787425.1 Platygyra sinensis
AAACACTGCTTTCTGAGGTTTGGCTCCTGGACAACTTGCTTGTGGACAGCATGGACTGAATTCCATGCTTCTCGAACCACCCATTAGTAAGTTATCGTGTTTGTAATGAACACCATTTTTAACACTTAGGAGCTAGTTATTCATTAACTATTGTGGCATGTGACCTGGAAATGCTCATTTTTGAAGTCAGAGTGCAAAGTCCTTTAACGTGGTGCCAAAACTGTTCCACAGAGTTTTTTTGCAAAAACACATCTTTTTTTGTATAAGACCCCCTTAACCCGTGTTTAGACGAAATTCAAGGCTCAAAAAATCACTCTGGTACACGGTTTCACCCTACGAGACTACACTCCAGGGAAGATAAAAAATTTTCAACTACAAATCGGCCGAAAAAAAAACACGGCGAATTCTGAAAGTATTCTCAAAACAGGTTACGAGTACTATGGGCGACGCTGATTTCCGTTTCGTAAACGGTCGATGCCATCATTGGTAACCAAACCTTTCAGAATGAATGATGCTGTATCTGCTTTAGTTTAGGCCTGGACAAGGTAGAAACTGGTTATAATTTGTTGATGGAGTAAAATGCACTCACCAAATGCTTAATTGTTCATATTCACACTGGTTTGCTTGCGGTTAGCTCTTATTTGATGTTTGGGCAACTCTATTATAAGTGTTTAAGAATGTCACGTTTTATAATTAGATTTTAGGGAGCCGGATTTGGCGGATCAACCTGGTAGTGTAGTGGTATAAGAGGGATGTCAGGAAACAGAGGTCCCGGGTTCGATACTAGGTGGCTACTTGCAAATTTTCCTTTTTCTTTAAGTAAGTAGGGAAAAATTCGTTCACAGTTAAAAAAAATTTCTCCAAGTGTCGCGAGAATGGCATCGACCGTTTACGAAACGGAAAGCTTCGCCGAAATAACAGGCATTACAGCCCGCACATGCAAACTTCAATCAGCAATTACATCATGTAAATCTAAAACTATCCTTTTAATTCTCACTTTGTCACGTTTTTTGCATATTCCGTTGTTTCTAGCATAATTAGCACTTTTTCTTTCTTTTAAATTCAACTTGTAACGCTTTTTACATTAATTAACTGAAGATGATAGAAGAGTTTCTGTCGAAACATGTCTTATAAACTCAAAAGTGTTGTCGTTTTCTTTAAAGTATTAAATTACAAACATACCAATGTATTAGCGGAGCAAAGGCGAGGGAGAAACCGCCATCAGATAATCCTGAAATTAGGGAAAATGTGGTTTGGGGGGAGGGAAAATTCCCTTCACTTGCCGAGAATGTAGTACAAATGAGAAGGTGAAACACATTTAGCAATATCTAAATCCCGGATGACAGAAACTCCCGCAACCAAGTACTGGGTCAAGTTACGTCACAAGCTACATAATATCATTTGTTTTGGTAAAATAAATTTGCTTTATGGTAATAGCATATCTCTTATAACAAACGTCTTTGTTATCCAATCTGAAACAGTTCGAACAATGAAAGTGGGTCTTGAAAATATAGTTACCAAGAAACATGACATAATATAAGGAGAAAGCATACTTTAATGGTTATCAAAATAGAAGAATACAGATCAGAAACCTTTTAATAACTAGAAATAACCCGTGTTCATTTTATAGATGCTTTAATTTACTAAATGATACTTCTTGCCCCAAAAACACGTTTTCTCATGTTAATTATAATAAGAAGTAAATAAATATTTGGAATTAATGCATCCTAAATGTCAAGTTTAAAATATGCATTTTATTGTATATTTTAAAGCATAATTGTACCAATTGATTCCAAAATTGGAAAATAACAAATTATTTTTCAAGAGTTCTTTACATTTTTCGAGTCCAATCTCTGAGAGTTGGGTGAATTTTGGGAGATTTTTGCCATATTACTATGATCCTGTGGGGGTACTTTGAAAGCTATGATCCGTCACATGGTCAATAGACCTTTTTAGCTTGGGTTGTTTGCTGCCCCATTTCAGACCATGTGATGGTGCTCTTGAGAATTCTTGCTCTCCTATTTTCAAATTGTTACGTGTGTACGAATTAATAATTTTAAGATGTATAAAGGTGCAGTTCTCTAGAGATTCTTGCTCTCAACCTCAAGAGGTCAAGGTTGGAGACATATCAAACTTAATTGCATGTTTTCTGCTGACGCTTAACTCCCACTGGGAACGGGCACAACATATATCACCATGCAGTTGATTTTAATTAAGTCAGTCTGCACATTGATCCGCACAGTGGAGTAACGCCTTATCAAGCCTCAATTTTAACGGTAAGTTTAAAACTCATGCCTTGTTGCCTCTCCGTTTACCTGTGGAAATAGCAGTTTATTCAACATCAGTTATAAATGGTAAGGTACTAATACTACCTAAGATATAGGAGATACACGACCATCCTGATCGGTAACCGCTCTCGCCCTGGAGGTTAGTTCCGCGTCTCCAGTTATACAGATCTTTTCTTTCGGTTTTCTTGTTTGGAGTGTTTCTAAAGCTGAACATGCTCAAAATGCTTGCTTAAAGTGCGCTAATTCGATTACTTATGCCCCGTCATTCGAGTTTTAATTTCTGTGCCACACCCTTCAGTTCTTCCCACGAAGACATTCCTTCGTCTTATCACGGCACAGGCGGCGCAGACGTTGAATACGATTAATGCGTGACATTAGTGTGTTGACGATTGCGTTACGATTTTAGCCGTTCATGAGACACTGTATGGGAATGCTTCGAAAATTGCTCTAAATGCTACCTGTGGAAAATAATTTCAATAAAAATGGCTTTCCTCATGTTTACATTGCGTTATTTCGAAGTCTCTGGGTTCCTAGAGGTACGTGGTTTAGAGCTATTTGTTTATTGTGTCCTAAACATGCACAATTCTGTTTTATTTACAGGAAGGGAAGCAATATGACACGTGCTTTTGCCATTTCCCTGGCGATCTGCTTAATTGCCTTTTCTCTGGACGGCAGGTTTGTATATTCCCCCTCGGCCTGGAACCCTGTGGGACCATTAATCCCGGCCGAGAATTTACGACCGTCATTCATTTTCCTTGTTCCATGTCTTGAGAATTTGAGAAAATAATATTCTAATTGTTGAAATTTTGACAATTCATTTATGAAGAAACTTGCACGAATATGAGCCAAAGCTTTAGTTATTCCTTAGGTAAATCACTGTACCATAACTGGTTATGGGTATCTGGAATTTGATCATACTAGCACTTTAAAACGTATGCGATGAACTTTCCCTGAGAAAAAAAAATCAAATCACTGACTAAAAACAAGCCTTGAGTGGAAGGACTCTCTCTAAAACAGCGCTTACCTTCTATATTGTAACTTTCTTCTCTAACTAGTTCATGTTCATTAAAATAACTAATCATCTGAGTTAACAAATAAAGAATAAAATATTACTACCTGAAAACAATTTTACAACTGAATAAACGACTTTAAGTACCTCGCATTATCTAAACCTCTCATTAATACTGAACAATGAGGTAGGAAATAAGAGGAGAATTAACGTAACTTTTATTTATTTCAGTGAAGCTTTGAGTCTTCGTCGTAAAGGACAGCTCAGAAACCAAGAGCGGAACCACGAAATCCATGATCAGATCAATACTGAGCTGGAGCCTGACCTTGATACAAACCTAAAGACTGAGTTTGACAATGACCTGGAATCTAAGCTGGGGACTGAGTTCAAGAATGACCCAGAGACCGAGGTGGGGACTGAGAAGCAGAATGACCCTAGGGCTGAGCTGGGGAAAGAGTTCGAGAATGACCCGGACGCCGAGCTGGGGACTGAAAACCAGAATGACCCTAAGGCCGAGCTGGGAAATGAGTTTGAGAATGACCCGGACGCCGAGCTCGGGACTGAGAAGCAGAATGACCCTAAGGCCAGTGAAATGTGGAATGAGTTCGAGAATGACCCGGACGCCGAGCTGGGGACTGAAAACCAGAATGACCCTAAGGCCGAGCTGGGAAATGAGTTTGAGAATGGCCCGGACGCCGAGCTCAGGACTGAGAAGCAGAATGACCCTAAGGCTGAGCTGGGGAATGAGTTCGAGAATGACCCGGACGCCGAGCTGGGGACTGAAAACCAGTATGACCCTAAGGCCGAGCTGGGAAATGAGTTCGAGAATGACCCGGACGCCGAGCTGGGGACTGAAAACCAGAATGACCCTAAGGCCGAGCTGGGAAATGAGTTCGAGAATGACCCGGACGCCGAGGTGGGGACTGATCTCTAGAGTGACCTAAAGTTGAGTGTAGGGCTTAGTTCAAGGATCAAGAATATGATTAGAATTTTGACGATACAAGTTGTTTGAGCCGCAAGGCTGTCTGTAAACTAACGATTAAAAATAAAAACAGTAATTTTATGTAAGTTCTTTATAGTTGGACTCTTGTCTTCAAGAAAAAAGGGCTAAACAATTAGTTTCCACCCCACGAATAAGAATATGCCCATTTGTCAAACATTCCCCTGGCTATGGGGAACTCGCCAGGAAAAATCTCAATAATTTTTTAATCACGTATTTAGGCCACTCAAGGCAGCTTACTCCAGTTTTATGAATTATAACAGTAAGAGTTCTCACCCTTTTCATTTAATCGGTCATTTGAGGGTGGTCCTTCTTAACTACCAATTCATCGTGAAATTCTTGCTAGGGAAAGTATCTAACCACCATATTTTGAAAACCAGACCTCCTAATTATAAGCTTTTAGCGAAAGTTCTTCAGGTGAAGACTCCTAAAAGGTTAAAAGCACGCCCATAATTAACCAGTCAAGTGACCAGAAGGGAAAAAACTTTAAATAAAAGTCGGCTAAATCCGAACCTTTAAATCAGAGTCGATAGATTAAGAACATCCAAGGTGCTTAATGATACTTATGGGTTTTATTATGTCATGAGGTGATAAATACCCGTATCAACAGACTTTGTACAGTAGCTTTCCTCTTTTACGTCCAAACAGTAATTCCATATGTTGGATTATAAACATGGCTAATTTATTTCTGATTCATAAGAAAATCGGATCTCTTCCTCTTTTATTCCAAGTTTTAGGGATTACAAATTCTAAACGCATGGTTTGGGACTGGAACTTATTATGCACGCAAAAGTAATATTTTTTAAAGAAAACAACTACATATCTCTTACGACAAACTTCTTTGTAATCCAATCCGAAACATTTTCAAACAGTGAAGGTGCATTTGAAAAGATAGTTACCAAAACACAACATAACATGAGGAGAAGGCATACTTTGATGGTTACCAAAATAGGAAAACATAGATCAGAAACCTAGCTTTGATGACCATTTTAATAGACCTCTTTAGCTTGGGCGGTTTGTTTTCCCATTGTAGACCACGTGATGATACTCTTGAGAATTCTGGCTTTCAAGTTTTCAAATAGTCCCGTGTATATGAATGAATAATTTTAAGATGGACAAAAGAAAAATTCTCCAGAGAATACCACGTGTTCTACAATGGGAAAACAAACCCCCCAAGCTAAAGAGGTCTATACCCTGAACTATCCTGTGTTTATTGCGGCCCAAGAGAGGCCCGCAACCCTAATCTTGTCAGTGACCAGCGGATTGCGTATAACGCGTGCGCGCCACGTTTACAACAGGGACACTGAAACCGGAAGTTGAAAATTTGTACCGCCACTAAGAACGATCAGAATGCGAAATATGTGTCAATCACAACAGTTTGTCACATGGGATACCGGATGCAGACTTCTGTCACTTCGGTTCAAACTTTCGCCGGAAAAAAATTAAAAACTCAGCGCTCGTCGAAAATGTGTTTTTTCACCAGAACTTGGGCTCGGAACACATATAAATTGATATTCGTTTGAATCTTCAATGAAATTACCTTTTATATAAAATCTCTGATTACGCCGAACGGGCCGAACAAAAAATCTCTTCACAAACCCTGACTTCCAAGGGATAACACTTTAGGGTTAATAGCTATCACACATCGGCAAAGGTACAATCCTTTCCTTAACAATCCAGTTTTATTATGTTAAGATTTCGGCGAAATGGAAGAAAACCAGAATTAATAAAAATTTATTTTTCACCTCGCGTCATTGCTTCACTTAACTAAGTAGCCACGATCGTCCATAGCAACCAAAAACACGAGCAACTCAAGCCGACGTTTTGGTCAAAAAATCCCCGAATTATTGCCTCAGAGCTAAGCCTTGCACAGGAACATCTATTCCAAACTTTCCTTACGTGATTTAGACGAAACAATGATCTCGGCTGGGAAGAAAAGAGAACGAAAGGAAAAACAGGACAGACAGCATATATTAAAACAACGCGTGAATTATACGACCGCGTGTTGGGCACGGAAGCGAAAATAAAGCTTGCTTCTGGATAATTTCACCCTTAAAAGCCAGCAAATGGTCCCAAATTACTCTCTGTATTCTTACCATGTCCTGACTTCCATCTCTGAAAGATTTTGTCTCAATGTTGAGCAAATAAACATTTTTCCGCAACCGGCGCCTTCTACCTTGAATATATAATTAGCTAACTTAACAAAACTGTCAAAATTTGGTGAGAAAGTAACGCCATTTTTCTGTCACGCTTTCAAAACAAGGCACGCATTTATACTATCTTCTCTATTCCCAGCATCTTAAACAAAAGCTCTTTACAAGTGCATTCAGGCCCGTACTTTCTAACCAGTGGTTACTACCAGTTTTATAGATGCTTTAATTTACCAACTGATACTTCCTGCACCAAAAACACGTTTTCCCTTGATAATAATAACAAAGAGTAGATAAATATTAGAAAAGAATGCATCGTAAAAATTGTCCAGTTTGATGTACTTTATTATTTTAAAGCAAAATTGTACCAATTGATTCCAAAATTGGAAAATATCAAATTCATTCGTTTCCAAGTTTGTTACCTTATTCAAATCCGATCTCTGTAAAGTTCGATGAATTTTTAATTCAAGAACGATTTTTGCCACATTACTATGATCCTTTGGGGATACTTTGGAAGCTATGATCCGTCACATATCTGGTCAATAGACCTCCACAGCTTGAGGTGTTTGTTGCCTCGTTTCGGACCATGTGATGGTACTCTTGCGAATTCTTTCTCTCATATTTGCAAATTGTAACGTGTGTATGAAATAATAATTTTAAGATGGATAAAAGTGCAGTTCTCTAGAGATTCTTGCTGTCAAAGTGTCAACCTCAAGAGGTCAAAGCCGGAGACACATCAAACTTAATTGCATGTTTTCTGCTGACGCCTAACTTCCACTGGGGACGAGCACAACATATATCACCATGCAATTGATTTGATTCAAGTCAGTCCGCGCATTGATCCGCACAGTGGAGTAACGCCTTATCAAGCTTCAAGTTTAACGGGAAGTTAAAAGTCATTCCTTGATGCCTCTCCGTTTATCTTTGGAAATAGCAGTTTATTCAGTATCAGTTATGCATGTGTTAGTAGTTAAAGCTAACTTAGAAATCGGATATACGACCGCAGGACTTTAATCCCCGCGTCTCCAGTTATACAGGTCTTTTCGTTCGGCTCTCTTGCTTGGAGTGTTTCTAAAGCTAAACGTGTGCAAAATGCTTGCTTATAATGCGCTAATATAATTATTTATGCCCTATCATTCGAGCTTTAATGTCTGCGCCACACCCTTCGGTTCTTCCCACGAAGACATTCCTTTGTCTTGACACGGTTGTGAGCCAAAGTGATGGTCGGCGAAAGACACTCAGTGACCTTCAGTATCTTCAGCTATGATATACGGCTTTTTTTAAAGGCTTAGTTCAATTTAGAGTGTAGTTCTCTTATTGATAGCCTTCTAATTTTGTTAGGAAACAATTAGAAATCGGTGGACAATTTGTTTCGAGTATTGCGTTTAGACTCCATGGTTGCCGGACAACCTGCATCACAGATAATCTCTGTAATCTTTTCATTACAATCTAACATTACATTTTCGATGGATTGGATAAAGAAGAGAATACTTGGAAATACATAGAATGTACTACGGTAAAGGGGTGGGGCTTAATGAAGAGTACGGAAAGAGACGCAAAGAACAAAGATATTGACGTACATAATCGCATTATGACAGGCTGGGCACCTGTTTATTTGTGTCCTAACAACAGTTTTTGTTATTTACAGTCTTTACTGGAAGTGAAGCAATATGAGACGTACTTTTGTCATTTTCCTGGCGATCTGCATTGCCTTTTCTCTGAGAGGCAGGTTTGTATATTCACCCGCGGCCTGGGACCATGGGGGAGCCGGTTCATGCCCCCGAACAGCGGCTACTAATAAACCATTTTACAGTGGTATGCTTAGTGACCTGGCCTCTGAATGGCAGCGAGGCTGAAGTTGACCTTGTTTTGATACAGACCTCACTGCTTTTATTTTGCAAATCAAGTTGTTCTTATGCTAACTAGTTTAAATTTACATCAGAAAACAGAGAGGTCTGTATCAAAGCAAGGTCACCTCCAGCCTCGCTTGCATTCATGGCCAGGTAACTAAGCACACAACTGTAAAATGGCCTATTAAGCCTGTATGCGCACGCATTGAATTAAAATGATGCTATGACGAAATTCTCGATATCCACTACTTGGCACTTTCGTTAACAATTCGTTGCTAGATAATCTTGCCCAATTTCAATCTATTACGGACATTAGAACTCGGGGTTTTTGAAGTGTTATTTCCGAGAATTTACGGCCGCCATTAATTTTCCTTGTTCCAAGTCTTGAGAATTTAAGAAAATGTCATTTTCTCAATGTATGGGTATCTGGAATTTAATCATAGTGGCACTTTAAAACGTCTGCGATGAAGTTTCTGTACGAAAAAATGAAATCACTGACTAAAAACAAGCCTAGTAGTCGAAGGGCTCTGGACCTCTAAAGCGGCGCTTACCTTTTTAAACTGTAAATAATTTCTTCTCAAACTAGCTTTTCATGTTTTGTGTGTTGAAATCACTAATTAACTGAGTTAACGAATAAGGCATAAATTACTAAATTAAAACTAGTTTATTAACTGAATAAACGATTTTAAGTACCTCGTGTTATCTAAACCTCTTATTAATAAGCGATAGGAAAATGTTTTCTATGAATAGGAGTGAACGTAATTCCCATTTTATTTCAGTGAAGCTTCGTATCCCCAGCGACTGAGAGTAAAAATGACCCAGAGGCTGAGCTGGGGACTGAGTTCGAGAATGTACCTGACGCTGAGTTGAGGACTGAGTTCGAGAATGATCCATAGGCTGATTTGAGGACTGAGAACCAGAATGACCCTGAGGCTGAGCTGGAGACTAAATTCGAGAATGACCCAAAGGCCGAGCTAGGAAATGAGTTCGAGAATAACCCAGAGGTCGAGATGGGGACTAAGCACCAGAATGACCTAGAGGCTGAGCTGGGAACTGAGTTCGAGAATGATCCTGGGGCTAAGATGGGGAATGAGCACCAGAATGACCTGAAGGCCGAGCTGGGAAGTGAGTTCGAGAATGACCCAGAGACCGAGCTGGGGACTGATCTCTAGAGTGACCTAAGTTAATTCTGGGACTGAGTTTAAGGATTAGGAACATTATTATAATTTTGACAATAAAGAGGCTGTTTTGAGCCACAAGGCCGTCTGTAACTAAGCATTGAAATAAAGACAGTACTTGAATGAAATTTCTATGTGGTTCCGCTCTTATCTTTAAGACAAAAAGGCTACACAATAAGTCATCAAACCACGAATTAAGAATGTGCCCCTAAGTCAGACGTTGTACTGGCCGGCTATGGGAAACTCGCCAGGAAAATTCTCAAGAATTTTTTGCATGACTTAGTCCTCTACTCAAGGTGGGGCCCGGGGATACACGAGAAGGCTGTTTTGGGGTCGCTTAACACGGTCTTTCTGCCAATATCTCGGTCCCGTTTCCAGCAACGCTAAATCTCTCCGCTTATTTCCTTAACCAATGTTTGAGGTGGTGGTTTTGTGTAAATTTTAAGGCATTTTGGGAAAGAGATTTTTCCTCAAAGGTTAGGTTAAATTGAGAAAAAAAAAAGTTGAAGATTTAATGGATTTGGAAAATTGAAATTTGAAGTGAAGAATTAGTAGATGGACATCTTGTGGGTTGGACTTTCTTGAACTCTGGACCCACATTGCGCCATCTCATTAAGTTATTCGAACGTATTTTAAAACTCACCACAATGTTTATGGAAAATATTGTGGTATGCAAGCGGGGATATTACGTTCTTTGTTATCGTTGTGCGAAGTGTGAACGAAATTTCATTTTAATCAAACAACCGTACTTAAATGTTCAGAAAGGTCGATAAAACGAACAAAATTTTCCTGGAAAATTTAATGACAAAATCCTGATGAGTTGAAAGAGACAAAAATTTACTATTTCCAGGAAAAACGTTATCGAAAACTTAACTTTAAGTTTATTTTTTATCTCAATTAACGCCCGTCACGAAAACAAGTAACGAAGGCAACAGCACATCGCTTGTGATGAACTTCTTTGTAATCTGATCCTAAACGGTTCAAACAATGAAGGTGCTTCTTAAGAAGATTAGTCACCAAGAAGCATAACTTAATATAAAGGAAGGCATACTTTGATCTTAATCAAAATAGGAAAACATAGAGGAGAAACCTATTACTATTCAGGTCAAACGAATGCATCGTAATCGTCCAGTTTAAAATATGCATTTTACTATTTTAAAGCACAATGGTAATTGATCAATAATGATTTTTGAAAGAATAAGCAAGCGAATATTAAAGTTAAAAGCCGACGTTTCGGCGTCATCGTGACACCATTCTCAGGGCAAAGTGAATAAATAATACGAAGGTTATTTGATTTCTATAGTCTCTACAAATTAGCCTTGTAACAAAGGATCACAAGTTCTTCAAGTGAATACCTTTGCGCGAATGGAATCTGTTTGCACGTTTAGGGAGGTTTTTAGTTTTTTTTATAAAAAGCATCTCCTTAATTGGGCAATCAAATTTGTTAGTACATTTAGTAAGCAAGTGAAATTTTAATCTATCTTGTCACATGTATTTCCTTTAGTATCATTGAAAGTTTGTATCCGTTTTATCCATATTTACTTAGCTTCAGTGTATAGCTCCTAAGGAAGGTTAGCCCTGTCTAACCGAAATATTGGGCATTAAATCAGGCCCACTTCATTGAAAAGCCAAACTTTTCATGAGCCGAACTTAATTCGAATTTGGACCGACCCAAATTAACAAAAGTACGCCTGTTAATTCAGACGTCGAACCTAATTCGCCGAACTTAATTCAGTTTGAACCAAAACTGCTTGTAAAAAAAACGAAAAGCGAAACTGCTTGTAAAATACGTTATAATAATTTATGCATAAGGTTTGAAACATGAAAGGTTCGGCGTCTGAATCAAACCCGTTCCAAAGGCGAAATTCCCGGCTAAGCCAGGCGGGAAGAACGGCTGAGACGTTCCAAATTCAAATAGCCGTTCTTAACTGATTCAGACGCCGAATTTTTCATGTACTTAATTCAAGGTATCAGGTTCGGCTCATGAAAAGTTCGGCGTCTGAACTGGGCCTCGGTTAACATTTTTAGCCGTCCGGTCAGGCTTTTGTTTCTTTTTTTCACTGCTGATCCTGATCTAACCAAGATCAGGCTTCCCTCCGCTGCTGTTTGGACAAGTGGTCCTTGCATTACAGTTTACTCTGTAGCTAGGGTTGTTTGTTGCCTCATTTCAGACCATGTGATGATACTCTTGAGAATTCTTGCTCTCGTATTTTCAAATTGTAAAGTCTGTAAAGTGTTAAGATGGATAAAGCAACAATTCTCTAAAGATTCTTACTCTCTGAGTCAATTAACCTGAAGAGGTCAAACCCAGAGGCGTATCAAACTTAATTGCACGATTTCCCCTGACGCTTAACTCCCAGTGGGAACGGGCTCAGCACACAACATATATCACCATGCAGTTGATTTGATTCAAAGCAGTTCACACATTGATCCTCACAGTGGAGTAACGCCTTATCAAGCCCCAATTTTAAAGGTAAGTTAAAAAGTCATTCCTTGATGCCTCTCCGTTTATCTATGGAAATGGTTGCTTATTTAACATCAGTTTTGCATGGTTTAGTAGCTAATACAACCTAACAAATAGGAGATATACGACCGCATGCCATTAAGGGTTGAATGCAGCAGGACTTTAATCCCCGCGTCTCCAGTTATACAGGTGTTTTCTTTCCTTTCTCTTTTTTGGTGTGTTTCTAAAGCTAAACGTGTCTAAAATGCTTGCTTATGCATGGAGCGATAATATGATCATTTTTGCTCCATTCGATTTTTAAGATCTGCCGCTAATCCCTTCAGTTCCTCCCATGCACGAGGACATTTTTTGTCTTGTCACGGTTATGGGCCAAAATAATGCCGTTTTATTGACCTTCAGTATCTCCAGACATGAGATATGGCTTTGTTCAAAGGCTTATTTCAAGGGTGCAGTCTCTCTTATTTATAGCCTCCTAATTTTGTTAGGAAACAATAAGAAATCAGTGAAGAATCCGTTTCGGATATTGCGTTTAGCCTCAATGATTGACTACTTGGCAAGCCTGTGCCACGATCCTTCGCTTTTTGTTGTATCACTGATAATCCTTGCAATCCTTTCATTACAAATCTAACAATTCAGTTTCCATGAATTAGGAAAAGAAGGGAGGGCTTGGGGAATGAAGAAACAGTGTACTACGGTGTCAGAGGTGGGGCTTGATGACAAGCGAGGGAGAATGAGAAAAAGAATCAAAATTCCTCCTCGCTTCCTTTCTACACAAAGAACAAAAGCATCCAAAATCGTATGTATGGCAGGCTAAGTATCTGTTTATTGTGTCCTAAACACATTTTTTGCTATTTCCAGGAAGAGAAGTATCATAAGACGTGCTTTTACCATTTTCCTAGTGATCTGCTTTACGTTCCTTTCTCTGCACGGCAGGTTTGTATATTTTCGCTTGTCTATTGGGTGTGGTTCCCGATGGGAGAAGCGCCTGCTCACGTTCCCGAAAAGCGGTTAGTGATCGAGCCTACATAGGCGCATCACCTTAATACGTCTACAACGAACATTCCCGACATGCAAACGAAAGGGTCAATTCTGCATTGTATTGACCCTTTAGCCTCGTTTGTGTGCCGCTCTAAACAAAGGAATATTTGACAGCGGGCTCAACTCCAATAACAGCTATTTTGGCGACGTAGAAGTTGTTTGAGCCGCAAGTCTATCTGTCAACTAAGGATTGAAAATGAAAACTCTGAGAGTATATTTTTATGTAAGTTCTATGTAGTTGGACTATTATCTTCAAAAAAGAAAGAGCTACACGATTTGATAAGAATATGTCCCTTTGTCAAACATTCCCCCTGGCTATGGAAAACTCCCCATGACAATTCTCAAGAATTCTTTTAATAACGTATTACTCCACTTAAGGTAGCTTATTTCAGTTTTGATGGATTATAACAGTACAAATTCACGCTCTTTTGAATCGATCAGACATTTAAGGGTGCTCCTTCTTAACTACCAGTTGCTATAGGGAAAGTATCTGACCGCCATATTTTGAAAACAAGGCCTCCCAATTATAAGCGTTTTGCACAGGTTCTTCCAGTGGACCCTGCTGCAAAAGGTTCAAAATACGACCATATTTGACCAGTCATGTGACCAGAATAGAAGAAACCTTAAGACTTAAAAGCCATGCAAATCCGAGCCCATAAATCAGTGTCAATAGATTAAGAACATTCACGGTGCTTAATGATATTTATGGGTTTTATGAAACCCGCATTACCATAAATGTCATGAGGTGATAAATATCCGTATCAACAGACTTTCTACAGTGGCTTTCCTCTTTTACGTGTAAACAGTTCTTCCATACGTGGGGTTATAAACAAGGCGAAGTTATTTCTGAATCATAAGAAAAATCGGAACTCTTAATCTTTTCTTTCAAGTTTTAGGGATTTAAAATTCGATACGCTCGCTACGCACAGTATATCTCTGGTTACGCACACCATATCTCTTATGATAAACTTCTTATGCTGTGTTTACACTCAAGCGTTTACCAAGGTAAACATTAACTTACTAAACCCTGGTACATTTGTACAGTGTTTATACTGGCTCAAATAACTAAGGTAAATCTGTCATCAATCACAATCTTATCGAATTGGCGGCAAATTCTAAATCCACGCATACAATGCTCGCGTTTAAAAGAGAAGCTGTGGCTCTTGTAGTCCTCGCGTTTTATTTTCTTGTTCTTGATCAGCAAACCCAGGAATCGAGATTGCAGCAGCTCTTACTTTTGCAGCACCTAAAGAGGTCGAGACGAAAACGATTAATTCTGCTACAAATTGCCCTTCGCAAGACAAGGCGCGTTAGACGTGCGTGGTCGTGGACGAGAAACCAATTCTGGTTTGCTGTGGCATGAACTGTTGATTGTACGGGGAGGGTTGTAACCCTGGTTGTCTTGCATAGGAAAATGGCGACAACGTGGAATATGCATCTTCCCTGGCGAAACAATTGATAGAAAATAAATACAGGCGCGAGGATCAACAATCACCACAAGAAATAAATATTTATATGCACAAATTAGCTATACAAAGGTGTTAACTTTACCTTTCGGGTTGGTCGCATTCGTAAGGATTGGTGTTTTTGTTTTTTGCCATACCTTCTTCGTAGACCGAAACCAGACGTGGAAACTTGGTCGAAAACCTGGTCTTGAAAACGTGATCGAATGAGCCTGACGCAATCCCGACACCACAGGATGTGAAATTCTATGCGACCGCAAGCGGATGTATCTGTCATCCAAACCTTGGTTACCGACCTTAACCATGCCTGCTCGCAGAGTAGACCGAACTTTTACCTTAGTTAACTTTCTATTGTCTTGAGCGGTGTTTACTACGGTATTAGTTGGCGTTTACACACGCAAAATATTAACCTAGGTAAGTAAACTCCAATACCTCGGTAGCACGCTCAAGTCTAAACACGGCGTTAGTAATCAGAAAGAAAGATTGTTGTTGTTGTTGTTGTTGTTGTCAGTAATCTGATCCGAAACAGTTGAAACAATGAAGATGCGTCTTGCATGGCTGGCAGTCGGATAAAGACTATCAGTGCGATTTTATGGTACGCGCAAGCTTGGAGAATTCGTCCACTACAAATCCATAATAATATTTAGAATAATGGGCTATTCAAAAGAAACATCGCAACAAGGAGCTTTTTGTCCTTATTCGATGAATATCTTTAACTGCCGATGTAAGCGTTAATTTTTTAAGTGTCAAGCGCATGCCTGTTTTATACTTTGCACAAGCTCGGTTATTTCGTCATTTTCCAAACCAAAATAATTAATTTTTGGAATCGCTCTACATCTCTTAACACATATCAAATATCATCAAGAAGTTTAAAAGAATCTCTCAGTGGAGATTCTGTGAAAGTTTCTGACGGTCGGGAATTTAGTCCATTTGAGACCTCGCCCGATTGCCGGGCATTAAATACAGCGTACGTATCTTTTAAGTAAATTGAGTGGGTGGGTCTTAGAGGGACAGTCTCTTAAAGGCTGGTTTTTACTAGCGACGGAGTCGTAGTCGAAGTCGTAATAAGAAGCTTCGAGCGATACGATCGAGAAAAAATCAAACTGACGGAACCAGAAGCAGAACACTGCTTCTGCTTATGACTCCGTCGCATTCCGGGCCTTGTGATTGGCTGGTTCTTCCCCCTTTCGCTTCCACCTCCGACAATGTAGTTTTCAATGGGTCATAAGCTTGCGTGTCGTAAACGGAATCGGAAGAAGTAGAAACGTTCTGATTCTTCCGACTTCGATTTTGTCAAGCTTATGACTCTGTTTATGCAGTGACTCCAATTTTCGATTTTCAGTAGATCATAAGCGATCTTACGATTTCGAGTCCAAGTTCGACTCCGTCGCTAGTGAAAGCCAGTCTTAAAAGGGTATTACAAGGTAATTCAACTGGCTTACAAGTTAATTCAACTGGGTTGGCTCTTCCTCCGACGAGGGGCTAACGCTCGAAACATCGGCATTCAAATCTCTTTACGGTGGCTAATTCACGTTGTCAACCCATTTGATACATCGTAGTTTCTTTTGAAACTTACCCCCTTTATTTAAGATCGGGGGTAGAAGGGGAATATTGAATATTGAATATCGTACTTGAAAATCTTAGGAAAATTGAATATTTACCTGAAAAATGTAAGGAATACGGAATATTTCATTAAACCACACGCAAAAGCGAGAATAGGGAATACTCGGCCAGCTTAATAAATTTATTAATTAAGCGAAATTATAACACAGACTACCCTGTGATGCTTTCAATCAATACTCAATTCGGGCTTCCTAAGGTACTGATTCCTGATCATGTGTAAGCGTCGCTCTACCGCTGACCTTGCTCATTCGAGAGTCCACCTCCGTTGTTTATTAAGCCTATTCATTTCCTTAATTTGGGCACCCAAATTGCACTAGATTGCGTCTCAGAGCACTTAGATTTTCAAAATTTCCCGGGGGAGCATGCCCCCGGAGCCCCCAGTTGTTCGCGCCTTCGGCGCTCAGCTTGCCCGCTACGAGCCCAAATTGTCTCCGCCTGCTTCCCTTTCATCGACTTCAACTTTGTTTGAAAAGGAAAGCCCTGCTCAATGCGAAGCAGAGCAAGGAAACCAATTGTTTCTTGGTATGTTATATTGGTTAAGAGTTCAATGTTTTTTTTTTCTTCTTTTTTTTTTTCAATAAAACTGTTTATTATATGGCTAGCTCCGTGAGCGGGCAAGATGAACCAAATCGCGCGCAGTGATTGGCTACCCGAGCGGGCAAGATGGAGCTATCTTGCCCGCTCGGGACTACCCGCTGCATCCCGAAAGCAAAATTTCACCAAAAGCCATATAATAAATCCTTTATTGACCAAGTTTGTTCGGTCAAGATGGCTGGATATTGGCCTCGTTCTTTTTTTTTTTTGCGAGTTTATGGACCTCGACTTCGTCTCGGTCCATAAACACGCAAAAAAAGAACTTGGCCAATATCCAGCCATCTTGACCTCACACTTGGTCAATAACCCATACATATAGGGTTCTTACTATCAGCGCGAGGGTTAAAAAAAAGAAATATTTCAGAGTCAAGTTCAAATAGGATGAATAATCATTTTCTTAAGTATCAAGTAAAACTTAACTTTAACCTAGCGCTTAAAAACTAAACTAACAAGAAAATATCTTTTGAAGTATTATCAAGGAATATATTGAAATATTCCCCTTCTACCCCCGATTTAAGAGGGTATAAGAGGGTACATAACGATATGGTATCACTACTGGTTCCTTGAAATAACAAGTTTCCAATTAACAAATTACTTGGTTCTTTGAAAGGTGTAAAAGCAAGATTTTCGGGGGGAGACGACCTCTTTTACAAATGGACAAACGCGTTCTTTTCTTTTGAAAACGTCTCCTTTATTGCTCGTAGTGCACCGCTAACTTAAACAGCTATTACACTTCTCTGCCAAATGATTGTGCCCTCGCTCTTTTACGCCGACCTGGACGGCACTTGTCAATCAAGTATCAAACTGACACCCAGGCTTGCCCAAGAACTTACACAGCCCCCGCATAACGGCACTGCGCTTGCGTACGAGAATCATTACCATATTTTCCTTCGACCGAAAACGAGAGTCGAAATCTTTTTCATTCCCCATTTTCTTTATGATTCCAAAAGAGTCTGGCCAAAATAAAACAACGAGATGAATATAAAAATTACAGGAAAAGTCTTTACAGAATAGAATGAAAACACTGTTACAGCGATGTACAGAAAAAAATCAAATAAAGATTGTTGTACAATCGTTTTCAAACAACAACTCAGGCTTACTTATTGAGGAAGAAAGGCGGCCCTAATGGTTCCGCCTTTTCCATATTTAAATATTTAGCTAACCGGTAGTTTAGAATTTTTCGCTTAAAATGCCAAGTTTATGTGGCAATAAAAGTGCTTCTTTGAAAAATTTAGTCGTAATTTTCACCACTAGCATTAAAATTGAATTTGGGACATCCAATTCAACGGTTGTTTATATAGTGTTACCACTCACTGGTGTTAAGTTACTTGAAACACAAGTTTTCACAAATTAGTTCCCTTGACAAATATATATGTCCGGATTTATGAAAACCGTGCTCATAACAAAACCAACAGCCTGGGACTTTTCCAGAAAAATACACAGGCTTTTTCACTTAATCATCCACAGGCAGTGTGCCAGCACTTAGAGTACTCAGCAACCTAGCTTGTGTCTGTCTGGTCTCTCAGCTCCCAGGCAACTGGCTGGCCAGAGCTGTCCCGTAACCAAAATCAGCATTTTAACCCTCAGTGAGGAAAATGCCTCTCTCTGTCACCCAGCCCACCCTCCTGGGGATAATTCCTGGGACCCCTACTTGGTATCAGCTAGTAGCCAGACACCAGGGCTATCTGCTGCAAGCCTCCTTGACGCAAGCCCCCTTGGGTTTAGACGTACCACAGAAGCCTCCCTGCCGGCTATCGCCGGCAGGCAGGCGAAAAAGTTTTGCTGCAAAGTTGACACGGTTTTCATAAGTTCAGACATATATATTTCTCCTACATACAGATTAAAAAGCTTAAAGTAATACAGGTAAGCACTGAAAACATTCCTGAACCAAAAATATATTTTAATTCCCCTCATTCAAACAGATGGCAAACTTACTTAGTCGACCCTTCTTCCTTGCATTTTTGTCATCTCTCTAATTTTCACTCACTTCATATGATCTTAAAGGCAACACTGTTTGTTAGTCATTAATTCTGGAATAAGGAAGAATTTCAAGTTTTTCATTAACATGAAATTTCAAATTTGCAGCTGTCAATTTCGTATTCAACAATTTCATTATAATATTAGGCCAGTTAAATCAAGGCAAAGCAACAAAGAGCATCCGCTTTCCACAGGGAACTAAGCTGTTAAGAAATTAAGGATGATCTCGGAGGAGTACTTAAAAGGAAAACCTTCAAGGAGAAAATTCTAGCGCGCGGTAAGTTTTCATTCACTAGACTTGTTGCATTTTAAATTTGCCTTCAATTAAACGCTCCCATTTCTAGGCAAACTAGAGGAAATTGTGAGTTTCTTTCTGCAACTCATTTCGTTTGGTTTCGCAGAACACAATAAGTCCACATTAAACGGTCAGTTTACAGAGAGCGCTCAACCAGAATCAAATCATTAAAGGACTCCTGTTACTCTTGGCTTGTATGTTAATATTTCGGCAGTTTTCTATCTCGGAGTCGCTTTCTCAGGAGGACAGTTTCGTAGCAAAGAAGGGGGAAGAATTCACCGCACTGATTGACATCATGATTTTTGCAACCATGAACTATTTTTTCACAAGTATTTGTCTCATTTACTGTTTACAGCGCTGATTATATTACCGTGAACACCTAAAATATGTCTGGAATGTTTATTGTGATGTAACCAATCCTCACACCACAGAAACCACAGGCAACTAACCGTTTCCTATCGGCAACGGAACAAATTATTTTCACAAACTGTCTTATTAGGAATTTAAAACACCGCTGTTCCCCAAGATCAGTGCTGAGGACGGCATCCAAGTCATCGTTCGAGTTTAGAAAGAAAAAATTTAGAGGCCCACGCGACGCGACGGCGACCAGCTTTCCATGTAACGACATCACATAAAAATACCACCGTTGATACACGACTTTCGAAAACAAAACACCCGCGGAAACGTTTCCAAAATTTCTTTCAATCATACACGTTATCGACAGATCGGATCGAAATCCACCAATCATAGCCCGCTAGCATGACGTAAAGAAGGTCTGAAGGTCACAATAGTGGCTGTGATTGGTGGATTTCGATCCGATCTGTCGAATAACACGCAAGACTGACGGAAATTTTGGAAACGTTTCCGCAGGTGTTTTGTTTTTCAAAGTCGCGTATCAACGAAAACGGTGGTAATAAAAAATGAACAATCGTGATGTTTTCATTTCTGATCAGGCGTAACTAACTACCGATTTCGATCGTTAAAAAAGTTTGGAAATTCGCACGCCAAACCGTCGCGTGCGTCCGCCCGGCACATCGGCTTTGTAATTTATTTCAAAATCGCTCAAACCTGTATTCTTCGCTATCAGTGTAGCACATACTGCAAACAAATGGGAAGGAAAGGTAACTGTTAACTAACTTGTAAAAAGACTGAACGTTAAAACAAAACGAAAATAATTTGTTCCGCGGCCGATAGGAAACCATTCGTTGCCTTGTGGTTTCTGTGGTGTGAAGATCTCACATGTGATTGGTTACAACACAATAAACATTCCAGACATATTTTAGGTGTTCACGGTAATATAATCAGCGCTGTAAGAGGCTGTATCTCTAAGGACCACCTACTCAAATTCGCTTAAAAAATAATTTTTGCCTGAAACCCTGGCAAATGAAAGACTTTATCAAGGTTTGATTTGAAATGATTTTCTCGTCGCGTCAGAAGCCATTTGATATTTCGCTTCGTCAGGGCTCGTCGCGCCGTCTCCTGCCAAAAGCATAAAATTGGCAGTTTTCGTGACGCTGTAAAATATTTCATTCGCAACATCTAGTAATGAGTCTTATGTCATTTTGCTCATAAACCCTTCCCTATAATTGGACCATACGAAACAAAACGTTCTGTCACAAAACAATGATTACTCCCAGCCGCCTCCTCTTCTCGCTAAGCCCAAGATTTAGCGAGAGGAGGCGGCGGCTGAAATTCAGGCTATGCGACAACCTTCTTGAGTCGGCATTGAATGTCACGCAGCGCAAAAGGTGGAAAAAGCACCGAGATTTCCTCAAGAAACACTGTAGATTGTGTGGTAAGAATCTAAAAAGGAATGGCAGACATCAGGGGAAAGAATTATTCGAAGCTGTTCTCAGTGAAATGATACTAGTAATGTACATCCCAAAAAGTTGTGTGCATCATGCAATGCAAAGTTATATCGGTTAAGTAGTTTGAATGAAGAAGATGAGGCTGTGGTACACATGTAGGAATCAAAAAAAGGTTGAAAGTGTTTTTAATGCTCATTATATACGTTTAGTAACAGTGCACGTTTGAGTTTCCAACCTTAAAACTTCATTGTTCAATTGTATTGTGTGCAAAGCCTTGTGGGAAAAGGCTACTTTTAATTCACAGCTAACCTACGGCTACCACTAAATCCAGTGATATATAAAGCTTGGCTTCGTTTGCATTCATCCTTAATCAGGTTTTAACCATCTTACTAAAGCTTGCTTTTTTAGTACAGAATTTCTGTAGTTTTTTAATAGAAGTTAATGGTATATGTGCCAGAATAGACTAAAAATAATAGACAGAAAGGTTTCCCTCTTTAAAAAGTGATTTACACATTTTTGATTATGTCAAATCCCCTAAACAGGATTATATTCTTATATCCGTTGGCAACCAGCACTCCTCCGCGGCCTTTTGTGTTAAATTTTGCTGTAGGTGAAGTCACAAGATCATTGTTAAGGTAGATATTGACGCTATTGTGTGAGGAGACTTCAACACGAACAGTGAACCAAACTCCGCCGCTTGGGCTGCCATTGGGACAGGAGCCTGAGACAGAGTCCGACCACGCTCCATTAAAAACGTACCCAAGTTGGTAGCAGGTGCTTTGTCCTTGTGGTCTAAGTAAACCGAAAGACAAAAGCAATTCATTGTTTAATTCTTGTAACAATTAAAAAATTGTTAAAACTGCAGTTGTCTCCTGCAGGAAATTACTCAATTTCTTCATCAAATGACTTGTTTAACTGACCATGCTATCTAATCATGGATATTTTTCGATCAGTGCTGGACATGTATTTCGTTTTCGCTCTGCACTGAGGTCAGGAGATCGCCCGGTGCTTACACTCGTACCGTTTGTTGAGAGCGCAAGTCAACTGATCAGTATGCATGTCCAGGACTTTAACCTTAGAGATTCACCAATTTGGTCAGTTTAAGGCTTGCTCTTTTGTGAGTGATTTCTATCCTCTGATTTAATACTTTTTCTATGAACAATGAATGGATGAAGCTGTTTGTAATTACTTAAGTCCTATAAACAACATCTTCGATATCAGACTCTGATACGGAACCTTCGTCTTGCTAGGGTAATTTTAAAGACGAAGAGATTCAACATAAAGTGTGGATTTTGTCTCATTTTGTTGCCCCCATTTTGGTCTCCCTCGGAGAATAACAGGCCTCCAGGAAAAATCTCTTATGGAAACCAGGAGCCTTGTCAACCACAGTGGCGTGGTTCGTTGAGTCTATGTCATGGCTAACTCATTATAAGTGTTACAATCAAAACAGCTCAAAAATTCCACCTCAATAAGCTGACTGATTATTTATAATAGTAATTGGACCGAGTGGAGTACAATTCAGGGAGTAATCGAGTGACTAATTTCAAAATCGGACGAGCGCGAAGCGCGAGGCCGATTTGAAATTACGAGCACGATTACTCCCTGAATTGTACGACACGAGGTCCAATTACTAATTAATCGTATTCATATCAAATTTCGGAAAAAAAGAACGTCTTCTGAGAACTTTTGAGCGAAAACGTCTATAGCGCTTTTCCTGAGTTTTAAGAACTGTAGAAAAGGAAGCCATTGAAGCGCGCGTAATAGGCTAGTTTCGAATTGTGCAGAAACAAAAGAACAGAGTCGAGGTTCAGGGGAATAATTTGCATTTTCCTTTGTTATGAACAATACAAAATGTTAATTATTCCCCTGAACCTCGACTCTGTTCTTTTGTTTCTGCACAATTCGAAACTAGCCTATTGGGGTGAAAATCACTTGGGTATCCAATTACAGGTGTCCGACTACAAAAAGTTCAAATCGGACAGCTGTAATTGGACACCCACGTGATCGCGCGACGATTACGTGACAAATAGGCTCCCGGAGAACTAATCACGATCGAGAATTTTTGTTATAGATACGATTAATAAAGAACTGAATGAAACAATTTTTATAATATTAGTACGAGAAAGGAGTTGTCAAAAGAGGAAGTCTTGAGTACAGAGCTTCCACTTTGTGCGCTTGTGGTTTTGTCTGCTTGATCACAGAAGGTAACGACTGAAAAATTCAGTTCTAAATACAGACGTTACCTCTGCATATTGTCTGTCTAGAATCGGTAAATACAACTTGTCTCAGAGCTCATATAGGAATTCATAGTTTTAATTCCGGAAGCTACAATTTTCACATAACTGAGGGAATTTGTAACACAGTTGTTGAAAAATATTGAATAATTTCAGCATGCTGTTTGGGCTTTATGATCGTGGAAGATTAAGACCAAGGTTTCTCGAAAGACCCGGTAACTTAACGGGAAAGAAATCATATTTTGAAATCAAAGTTGGGTTTGTTCTGGGTGGTTTCTTTGGCCAATGACTTTCCT